>PPHD01008703.1:0-21462 GCA_002909625.1 Bambusicola thoracicus | reverse complement strand
GCAGTAAGAGCAGAGATCCTGGCTGTGGGGAGGCAGCCCCTCTTTGGGTCCCCTCCACCTGTAACGCAGAGATAACTGCGTTTCACCAGCTTGCAGGGCGATGGCAAGGAGGCCGTTCAGTCCTCCCAGCAGCAGGGACTGAGGAAAGCCCCCTGGCCTGGTCCCACACGCCGGGCACAGCCAGCCACATGCTGCTTCAGCTCCCAGGCTCAGGGGCAGCAGAGGGATTTCAGGTTTTGCACATGCCTGCTGCTGAGAAAGCATTTCTATTGTGCGGAGGGGTGGGACGATGAGTAAGAGCCCTTCATCACCCCAGAGCAGCTTTGTGCTGCCTCCCTGCTCTCTGGGTTGAAGGCTATCTAGATACGCGCTAGGTTTCATAACACTGTAAATTACGACGGTGAAGTCGCAGAAAAAAAAGAAGTGTTTTTTGCTTCTTCCAGCTCCCCACGGTCTCCATTAGGCACATAAAAATGCAGATAGCACATGCATTTTCAATTCAAATGCTTCTGCTCTGCCCTCACCAGGACAACTCTCCCCGGGGACAAGCTTTGCTACAGCCTGACCTGTGACTGATAATGACAGAGCAAACACCACACCGCTACCCCCCTTCGAGTGTTCAGCCAGATAGATGGTTACCTGAAAATAAAAAGCAAACAACATGCGAAATTCCACCATCTTTTCCTAAAACACATGCAGCCTCCGCATCTGACTCTGTACGTGTTCTTTGAGATATGGACATTCCCAGAATGGTTTCCAGTTGTGCAGGTTATCTCTGGCACCGGTTGCAGGGGTTAAAAATAGCAGCTGATAACACGATACAACACTCCTGCCCAGCACTCAAAAACCAGAAGCAACAGACAAGGTGAGAGAAGATGAGGAAAGTGCATGAGGTACAACACGGGGTTTCACATCTTATTAGGAAGACCAAATCCAAACCTACATTCAAATAGATACTATTCAAACCTATATTCAAATCATGCAAGGGGAAATGATTTTAAGTGGAAGGAGAGAAGATTTAGGTTGGATATCAGGGAGAAGTTTTTTACTATGAGAGTGGTAAGGAACCGAAACATGCTGCCTGGAGGGGTTGTGGATGCCCTGTCCCTGGAGGTGTTCCAGGACAGGTTGGATGGGGCCCTGGGCAGCCTGGTCTAGTATTAAATGTGAAGGTCGGCAGCGCTGCCTGTGGCAGGGGGTTGGAGCTTGATGATCCTTGGGGTCCCTTCCAACCCAAACCATTCTATGATTCTATGTCTTCAAAGCCTAGGAACCACCTGAAGGTGGAAGTGCCATCACAGTCCTGGGGCACTGCCCAGCAACTCCAACACTGACATGGCTTCCATGGGAGCTGTGAGACTCCACGGGATCTTGAGCGGCTGCCCTGTTCAGGTATGAATACGCTCATGCCCAGCCAGGGCTGGTGATGTCTACGTTGAGTCCCTTGTCAAAAAGTCTCTTAGACTGATGAACAACTCACTACTTAACTACTTCTCCATTTTTTCATCATTTTCAGAAGCAGCCACAGTGACGATATTTGAACTTGAACCACCAGCAGCCCCATGGGAACCAAGCACCCTGCCCTGAAACCTGGTGGAGGTCCAGGGTGCGGCTACAGAACGAACCTACTCGTTTTCATAACCAAAAACATAGATAGAAAATAAACTGCCAGTGCCAAATACCTCTTCTTGCTTGAGGATGGTGACAAAACCAAGCCATGCAAAGAAGGCTTTGAGGAAAGAAGTTATAAAAACAGCAGTTTAACTCTCTCAAACGAGCACACCAGTCCCAACAGGGACAACACAAAACCATACAAAATCTGCAAACCCACTGGATTTTGGGAGAGGTCTCACCTGGCATTTGGCTGCTGGACTGAACAGCAGCAGTGCCAGGATAGCACTGGGATCTCAAACCTCATCCCACCTCTCAACAGTGACCTCTCATGTTGGCCTCTGGTTCATCATTTCGACTGCTTTCTTGAGCTTTTCCATCTATAACATGGGAATAATCACATTTAATTTCCTTGCAGAGCTGTTATTAGGGTTAATTAGCTGATGTTTGTACACCGCTTTGAAAAATGTAGGAGTGCTCTCCTTCTCTCTCTCTCCCTATATAAATATATGATGTCCTATTATCATAACCATCTGTGCCAGTGGGAAGTTTTAATTGCTGAGCCAGCTCTTGGGAAAGACCTGACATTCTGTAATATATAGGTCAGAGGACCTTGTGAACTGTGAAGGTAATGATAACACGTTTCAACAGGGAATGCAATGAGACATGAGGTAATGCTAAATCTGGTGCTAACTGGGAGGCATTTACTAAAAACCTAGAGGAGAAATCTTGGTGTCCCTTCCACATGAACGGAGTACTACGAAAGGTATTTTCCATCTCTCTTCAGAGAAACAACCCTATCTTCAATTAAAAACACTGAGAAAACAGCATTTTGAAATGCACAGAATAGAATATCCTGAAGGCTAACCTGGAGGAAATACACGTGAAAATAATTCCAGTGCTAAAGAGAAACAAGTGGGTCAAAATAAGTGGCTCCTCTGGCTCCTGGCATGAAGTGAGCTCATTCCTGAAGTGAGACAAAAAAAAATATGAGAGAGGAAACAGAAAAGTTACAAAGTCTGAATATATGCTGGAGGTAAAATATTATAAGGTATTAAGGAAACAAACAGTGAGGTTTTTGTTTTGCTTTTAGCTTGAAAGAGTAATGGGAAACAAGTACATGTTTTTATAAATATAACCAAAGAAAATAGAGGGGAGAGAATGGGTCTATTGTTGAGCCAGGCAGGGGATCACATAACAAGAATCCAGATGGATAAAGCACTCAGTAGTTATTTCTCTATGCGTTCTGTACAAAGCACACAGCAATAATTAGGCAGGAGATAAAATTCATGATCTAGATAAGCCTGGAAAAAATAAAGAAGAAATGTGAAAGTATACCCATTTAATCAATGTGCCAAACTCTTCCTATAGCAAACATCCACTGAAGTTAGTGGAATTAAACGAGGGATAAATTTAGCCTACATTTTATAGCTCAGTAAGACCAAATGAGATGCACAGAAGGGATCTAAAGAAACCATATATGCACACAGACCATAAACCTGCTGTTGAGCAGTCTTGAAGCTCATATGGAACTAGCAAGGCACCAGCAGTGTGGAGAAAAACAGTTTGCAGAAAATAGGTACGACAGCAGGATGGGGTAAGATGTAACGTTAGGAAATTCCAATCAATTGCTTTATTAGAAGTAGTAAAGTATACAGCATAAAACAGCATGATGAGAAAAAGAGAGGTTCAATAAAGAATGATTCTGCCTGGAGAAGTCACACTGCCTTCCAAACATGCAACCCTTGATGGAATTAATTCTAGATTAAACAGTCTTTACTGTAGGACTACAAACATCCATGAAAGAGGATGATCTCGGGAACAGCCCCACCAAACCAGAGAAGAATGGGCACGTCCCAGGTCATAGTCTGAGCTCATCTCCCTGCTAAGAATTTGGAGAACGGTCAATGGCCACCACAGATTGAGCTCAGCAGAGCTGGAAGCCAAGCCTTGGACCCAATCCCTGCACAGTGTGAACTTGCGCTCTTAGGAAAGGTGCTAACGTAGCACACAGGGATAATGACCTTCTCGGCTTGTCTTGGAAAGCAAAGCTGCACGGTGTGCCCCGCACACTACTGCTTGTGCTGGAGGAAGGCAATAAATAGATCGCTGCTGGTCGGAGGAGCCGGTGGGAGGACCGATTTGGATGAACTCAGAACAGAATGCCGAGTGCCGACTCTCTCCGCTGGAGATCAGCATGACTAATGGGAACGTGCCCAGAGACATTCACTCAGCTACACAAACTAAACAGCCACGTCTTCTGCTGGTTGTGGCCGCTGGGAACTTAAAGCACTTACATCTAAAACAGAGGCAGACTAGGCAAATGGCACTCTTTAAAAAAATGTATGTGTACACATACACAATTTTTACCATATCCTAATTGACAATTTTGTCTGCAGAACCTCTGTGTCTCCCACTGCCATCATGTAACAATTGCTCCATCACTGTTTTTACCAAAATGTCTTGAAGACCAGAAGGAGCACGTAAATATCTTGATCACATTTACAAATGGCACCGACCGGCATCTGATCACAGGAAGAGGGCTGATATGCATCTGCTCCAGCCCCCCACTTAGGGCCTAATAAGAAAATGCATTTTGCTTTGATGAGTGCTGAGGATATTAGCAGGCAGAGGAGCATGACCAGCACGGTGGAAGATTGAGAGCAACCACATAGCAACCTTGCAGCCCAGAGGCAACACGCACGCTCAGGAAGAAGTCTTCATTTGGACAAAATGAACAGTAATAGAGGTGAAACTCATGCCCAGCAGAAACACAAAATGGAGAGCCCTCCCTTAAGGATCCAAAACGCAGAAGGGGCAATTGCAAGGGGCTTGCAGGGCTCTGCAGCTACAAGACAGGGACTCCGGCAGCAGCTCCCTACAGAGCGCTCGCTGTTGGAGCGATCCTGCCTGCCTGAGGCACGGGGAGGTCACAAAGGCACCGGGGGTGGGGAGGGGCGGGGAGAAACACAGCTGGAGAGGCTGCCAAAATGATCTGCAGATCGAGGAGGCTTGAAGGCTTTGAGGAAATTAGTTCGGGGAAGGAAGAGGAAGTGGAGACAATTTACATGTAATTGAAAAATAGCAGTATGTGGCAGCGAGGATGGATAGTGTGCAAAAAGATGGAAACTCGTGAGCAGCTCGGAAGAAGGGCTTGTGCAGGTGGCTGTAAGCCAGCAGCAGACCGAGCAGCCATGGTGTGGGCTCCTTGCCTCCTACCCGAACAGCTCTGCCCCACCACTATACTGCAAAAATCACTATTAATTGCATATCCCTTGTAACGGACAGTACTCTGTACTCTGTCCCTCACACAGAAGGAGCAAACAGATGTGGCACTGAGACGATGCACCCACTCCAGGGAGCAACTGCACTTTGCAGCCAACACACGCGGCCTGGAACACATCCCAGCACCATCCTGATCCTATGCTTTGGGATGGGTGTGAGTGCCAGGCCTCACCATAGGAGGTCACAGGACATTTAAACACCCAGCCAGGCCTGCTGCCACAGCTGTAGATCAAAAGGCCCACAGCACGGTGATTCCTACTTCTTGGAACAGATGCTGGGAGTTTCTCTTGCGTGCCTGGTGTTTTTGGAGGCAGTTCACCTTGTCGAGACAGGAACAGAAGAACAAGTTTTTTCAGGCTCACTCAGCCTGTCTGGAGTTCACGGCCCTCGTGAAAATACCATTCTTTTCTTTTGCTCTCACCACTCAGAAGCGACAGGCATTTCCAGACAGGATTTCCAGGATACCTGTGTTTAACCTGACTTTCAATTCGTGCCTCTCCTGAAACTGTGTATGGGGTAGAAACAGCACTGCCATGAAGGCTCACTGCAGTGCCAGTACGAGCCAACAAATGAAATGCTGGGTTTGTACATTTCTGAGTGACTCTCCCAGTGTTCAGTTCTCAGTGACAGATTCGTCACCTAAAAATAAACAGCACTTAAGACCTATTGTCATCCCTGCTTGGCCTGTGCCAGAATTGGCCACTTTTTGGCCACCAACACAAACTTGCCCCCCATCTGCCAGGCCTCCCTGCAGCATCCACACCCCAGTGACTGCCCTCCAGCAGCACACAGCCAGAGCTGCTTGGGAAGCCCTGTGGAAAGGCAACTGATTTCCAACTGCTGTATCAGCAGTTTGGCAGATAAGCCTGGTGCCAGGTGGCTTAGCCAGAGATTATCACAAGTTGTGCGGCTCCCCATGTCTCTCTTAAGCTCCCTCTTTCTTTGCTGAGCCTCCTTCTCCAGGAGCAGATGTTAAGCATTCTTTCCTGGAAAGCCAGGCTTGGACATCAGTGCTAGGCTTCACACCAAGAGACAGCGGCCACACCACAGTCTTCCGCAGGCTTCACTGAACAACGCCACCAGAAGCCCAGTCCTTCAGTGGCAGTAAGCCCTGCCACTGGCCATGCCACCAGCAGTGCACCAAAGGAGCCACAGGCCTTCACACCTCACCATGACTCAGTATTTGCAGTTTCCCTGTGCACAAGGGTGCCAGTGGGTCTTGTAGACCATCAAGTTGGGAAAGCAGAGTGCTGAGAGGAAAGGTAGGTCTTTGGAAACACAGTTTTAAGAGCTTTGGGCCTGTATCAGCATCTTCTAGTGACAGTCCATGGACTTACTCGAGACAATCGCTGTAGACTTCCCTTAACATTCTCTTAGTCACCTGCATGGTCTGATGACGTTTGGAAGTAATGTGGTAAACAATATGTCTTTGACAACCACAAAGCACAGAATTAGGTTGAGGAGACCAAAATGCAAATCCTACGCTGTTTGGATCTCCTCCACTAGCAATGCAGTGGCAATTTGCTTTGTCCCTTAATCCCCTGTGCAAGTAGGATGTTAATACACGTTAGCGGTTTAAGTCTAACTGATATAGCCACGCTCAGCAGATCCAGCTCACTTGATTAAGTTTTGTAGCACCCATTAGGAAAGAAATTCGGTGGCTCCTCTGCTGATCCCAGCACAACATGAGCTTCAGCCCAGCTGGAACTTGAGATAGAGCAGCTTCTGAGAGAAAACTGAGCCAACTTGGCCATCAGAAGCCAAACTGTGAAAGCTAAAAGCTGCAAAACGCTACAGACAAATTTCATGCCATCCTACAGTAGCAGAACCAATAGCATTTTAAAAGCCAACTATTTTCAGCATCACTGATAGGAACTCAGAAATTAAAATACCAAGTCCATCCACTTGGTTGGCTTGCCCATATGGCCAAGGCAATTATCTCAACTCATTTCACCTCCCTGCTCGACGGAAAAAGGACACATTTGGAAAGAAGGATGGGAAATTCTGCTTACAAAAGAGCAACACTTCTTCCATAATCCTTAAAAATATTTATGTTATCCCCAAAGGGTATAAGACAGTATGATCACAGGCCATGCAAAACTGTTCCACCTCGTAATAGAAAATCACCACAGCACAGAACCTGTACAGAGTATATCAATCACCCAGTGGGGTACCGGAGACATCAGAGCATTCTGAGGCACCGTGGCACACTGGGGACAGGCTGCTGCAGCAATTTCAGAGAACTTCAGAGGTTTAAAAGAAAAGCTATATGACTAAATGCTCCCATCCCTATTGCTGTTTGCATATTGCTAAAGGGACAGTTCAATTTTTAAAGCGCTTTGCAGGTCACCTTTAGGAATTCATCATGTATTCCCATGCTTGCTTTCTATTTCCTAGCCATCCTTTCAAGCTAAATAAGATTGTACTGCACGGCCTGGTGATCCCAGCTTTTTTTTTTTTGCATTGGGTTATGGATGACAGCAAGATCGGCTATCCCTAATTATCCACATCTTGCATTTTTAAAGCTGGGGAAGCCTGTAAGGTTGGGGAAAATAGCAAGGGAGAGATGGATGTTCACATCTAATTCGAAGTAACCACCACCCTCTGGCAGATGCCTACCCCACAGACAATACAGATGGAGCACCAGAGCCCACCAGCAGCATGATGATTCCTAATTAGCAACAAACAGAAATGAGAATGTATGGAATGGGGCTGCCTGTGCCTGCACGCAATAATTAGTAACATGCTACATCATATGTGGTATGTGCCATTGAGGCAACAGGGAGATTATGCCTCCTGACAGAACACAGAGTTTAAGCCATTAATTCCAAGGATGCCTCGTAGTGCTCATCGAAGAACGACAATGCTGGATGTCGCGTCTGAGGCAAAAACCCCAAATCAGCCCCATTACTGCCAGCAGACTGTATTTTAAATGAAACCTCACCATTCCAATTTAGAAGTAAAGCAGAACTCTCACAAAGAAGCCTCTCCCTGGGGGTGCTGCTTTGTACATTGTTAGGAAGGTATCAAGTACAGGTGCAGGCACAAGGCCTTCTTGCAGCATGCCTTTGAGAAGCACCAGCTGAAGGGACACTGCTAAGAGTGTGCTAGGAAACACAGCTGCTGGTACTGCTGCCAGTCAGAGGCACTGCAGAGCTCCTGTTATTGCAAAACAATGGAGAGCACTTCTATATCTCATCTTCACCTGGCATAACTTGGACATTGCTGTCGCCTCCACTCCTGAAATGGAGAAGAAAGAGCCTGGTGTTGGGAAGAGCATTCACTCAGAGTTGTCTGCCTCTGAGAACTCACCTTTCTTATTTTTGTGCAGCATATGCATGGGTAAAAATAGGCAAACAACCTCGATAGCAGCTGAAACACTCAAACACTGAGCAGATTTGCTGCAGTCTTCCTCACCACTGTGTAAAAAGGATCATTCCCTCTAGAGACCCATGACAGGAGTGGGAGGAGAGCTATGGTTCTAACTATGATGCTCTAGGTTGATTGCATCACAGAATCACTTGAGTTGGAAGCAACCCTTGAAGGCCACCTAGTCCAACTCCCCTGCAATGAATGGGGATGCCTACAGCTCAACCAGGCTGCTCAGAGCCTCATCCATTATAAGTGGAGGAAGAGTTCTTGTCCACCCTCCTCCTGTGTTTCAGTCTCAAAACCCACCCAGACATTAGTTTACTGATAAGAACAGGAGGAGTGAATGAGGGTGGCTTCCTTCACAGGGAGGGCAGAGTAGATCAATTGCCCAGTGGGGTTCCCTATCACACACTGAATTGCAGCTGCAGGCACTTATAGTCAGCCCGACATCATCACCACAAGAAATATGGAATGATGAGGCTTGAGGTTTGGCCACTACTTGAGGAGGAGCGAGACAGAGAGGAAAGCTTTGGTTTCCAGCCTTGCTACAGTACATGCCCACTGAGCTCAGTCACTGATGGGTCACAGATGAGAACTGAAGGTGGCTTCAGAGCTCACTCCATGAATCCAGCAAGTGCTGCTGTCACAGGTACATTATTTGCTCTTCCCTGCTTCCTCTTCCTTACAGATAACAAACGCAAAGGATGTCTACGATAATTAAAAAAAGCAATTACAGACACACCGCTGAAATGCTGCAGCAACAGATTTACTCCAGGCTCCTAGCAGACCCTAACTGCTTGCTGATGATTGCATTTACTACAGGCTTGGCTCTCCCCATTCCTGCTGAATGTGTACCAGAGCATACCCTGCAAGGTGCTGGAGAGGCACGGTGCCTCAGGTACCACCAACACCTTGCAAACCATGCAGGCAGATGCTGAGCCAGGTTTTCAAACGTGGGCAGCCCAGACAGAGTCAGACTTGTGCAACTCACCGCCGCACTCATTTCTTCAAGGCATATCAACAGCTGGCCGTGCTGGAGGCGTGATGTGTGACACGTGCTTCCTGCATTTTGAGGGGATTCTGGAAGCTGCTCGCTATGTTGCTCCCGAGCAATCACAACTAAAACTGAATTTGGCCGGCCATTCAGTTCTCTGAGTTCTCACAACACTCCTGCTTGGATGCATTTTCTCCTCCTTACACACGTGCAATTCCAGCTGCTTTGCCTCACAGCAGACAGCGATCAAACAAACGTGGTCGTTTAAATCTCAGGCAAATTCAGATCGATATAGTGCAAACACACACACAGACATCTGTGTCTTTACAGACATGTGCACTTTCCAGCAGCTTTAATGACTCTGGAGGGGAAGAATCTTTTTTGGGTTTTGCTTGTTTCTGAAGCAACAAACAAACAGGCACTGATTCTGATGCCCAAACGGTGTTTTCTTGGGAGACCAAAGCCATTCCTGTGTCCGTCTCTTTTCTGACTACATCTTCACCAGCAACATTGAACAGATCTTGGAAATTCAATGTATGCATGCAGAAACAGAACAGGCAACATCCCGTGTTCCCACAGCAAGGCAGTCACTTCTCCTGCAGGGATCTGTCCTTCTTTGCCCCTTCCTTTAAGCATCTCCTCCTCTCTAGGAGCTGCTCAGGAGGTGCAACACAGCACACAAACATCTCCCTCATTTCCAGCAAGTTTACACATTTCCTTCTCACAAGTCAGAGAACATTTCAGGCTTCTTACTGTTTTTATTTAAGAGCCTGGAGAACAACATAAATCCCTCCTTCCTTTTCTGGAGGAGCCAACAGCACTCGTTAAGCCTTCTAGTTCCCTCTGCTGCCATAAAAAGGTGCGGAGTTTCTGAGTGCGATCAGCTGCTGTGCAGAGGCTCTGCTGTGGTCCTGGAAACAATTCAGCGCTCACGTACCTCCCTGCAGAGCCTCCCAGGGCCGCTGAGCCAAGGTGGGAGCCAGCAGCAGCATTGAAGGTCACCTGTAGAAGGCTGCCAGAGCCCCTCCGCTTTGGCTCTGGCTCTTTGGAAACTGTGAGGCTTTGTAGCCGACTGCTTCACAGCACATGGGTAAGAAAGGAGCAGTCTGTCTATGCAAGGAGGAATCAAAGCACTTCAGACTTTGCTTTCCCCTGCGCTCTGAGAACGCACTCCCTGAGTACTTTAAATTGGGCATCCTGCTAACAGACAGAAATGAAGCACCAACCAGGGCATCCCAGCTGGGCAAAGAGGAATTTCCAGCCACAGAGCTGCCTGAAGTTGGGCACTGCTTCCAGGCACATCAGCCTCCCGAGGCAGGCTCCCAGCTAAGGGAAGGGCAGCAAACAGATCACAGCTACACAGACACGGCACAGCATCCACCTGGCAGGGACCAGGGCTGGAGCAGGGCACAGAGCCAGGCTGGGCATGCAGGGAGATGTGGTATTTCCATATGCGAAGGCAGCACCCACCCCTGCTTTACATCCCTTTTAGCTTCATCTGAGGCACAGCTGCACTGCACCAGTTCCAGCGAGCACACCCTGGGATTTCCCATCCCTTCCAGCTTCCCCTGAGTCAGGGAAAAGAGCTCCCAAAGTCAGGCAGTTGAAGCGACACCAGAATGCAGGCATCGTATGTATTAGCGCCACAACTGCCTACAGCTGCACCTACCTGACAGCGCTCTCTCGCTTTAAGCAAGGTGACTGCAAACCTCAACATCCTCAGAATAAAACACACGCTACAAGTACAGGGTTCATTTGTGTGCGCTCAAGGGAGCTGGTTCTTCCCAACACTACACTTAGGCATGTAAAACAGAGACGAGCTCTCGGCTAGCTGACAGCTTACCCAGTAGCCCCAGGCAGCAGGGCCGCCAGGAACCACTCTGTGTCAGAGAATCACGTGCATCAGGCAACCAGACGGCAACAGGCTATGGCATATCTGCTAGATCTGGATCCCATCCTTGAAGCTGCCTTTGCAAGCGGGTGGCGTGCCAAAGCTGCGGCATAACAAGCACTAACATCTCATGTCAGACATTCATTTTGTGGTGGCTGAAGTGTGTGCCTTCTGAAGGCCGCCTCCATTAGCAGCGCCACTTGAAACATAAAGACCGGTATTGCTGAAAATTGTTCAGGAGGAGGGGAGTGCTACATGAAAGCTCAAATATAAGATGTTTTTTGCCAACAAGCCTGCTCCAGTAATAGAAACCAGAGTAAAGCACTGTGATTTACAGAAGGATGGATGGGTGTTTTCCAGGTCAACACTCCACAACTGGTGGAGATACCAGCTCCCAGACTCATCCGTTGTATTGTTGTTATTGTTTCACTGACTTCAGGGGAACTCTTCCATTCCTAACGCACCAGAAGACCTGCCTGATAACGCATCTGACCTAAATGGAACCCAAGCAGCTTTCCTTTACAATAATGAGGAAGATTATAAGGAAGAACATCGGATATGAGGAAGCAGAAGTTTAAGGAAAGACTTGAGGCCACGAAACCAAATTATGATTTCATTACAAAGTGCTGAGTTTTAAGCTTGGACCTACAGCTTGAAATCTATGGACTGGGGAAGGGAGAAATCAGCGAGTATTTTCATGCTCCTCTGTAATTTGAAACCACTGAGACGTATCTCAGGCTATAAATCATACAGCTCCAAAAATAACATAAATTATGTTTTTGTACTCTTTAGAAGAAAGCTGACATCAAATTAATGTAGCAAATGCAAGAGAAAAATAAGCACAGCTTATTCCGATGGCCAAGCACATCAGAAGCTCTCCCCTGTTCCAAAGGGAGGGGAGGCCACCAGTTGGGCTATGCCCTTTGGGTCTCATGGCTACGGGTAGCCTATAATAAGCCAAACATCTGTCTGCATCTCCAGGTAATGAGGGAAATGTTTATTAACAGAAAGTGCCACCAGCAAAGTACCAGAGAACTCTCACTTAATTACACGGGGAATCTTCCCAGCGAGTCCCAATCCCACGGACATCTCTGACTGCCTCTCCGTGCTACATAAAAGGAGACAAAGCGTCCTACTTTTAAATGCACACTGTCGCTTCTGTGAACTGAAGTTATGACCTCCCTCTGACACAGCCTTTTTAAAACAAAGCTGCTACATACATGTGAAAGAGCAGACAAAGCAGCTACCAGAAATCACCTCGTTTTGTATAAATAAGTTATCCACTGCGGCAAAAAGATCAGATAAACACAGCGCTGAAAGAAAGTGGTTATGAAATGACTGGATCTATCGTTTCGGCTCTTTTGAAACAAACTAAAAAGATAAAACTAAATAATTCTTTCATTTCATAATAGGAAAAAGGAAACTTCTCCTGGCAGACAACTGTCACTTCTGCCTCATCAGAAACTGTTCAGTTTCAAAGCTGGGACAAGAGTACACTGTGAAGTGCTTTAAGGAACGTATACCCTCCTATTCTGTATCTCCCCTTTCAATAATACACAGCAAAGAAATCAGGACACATCTCTGAGCCCGCTGATACAAAAACAGCGCAAGCTGTGCCTGCCAAAGGTACCGAGATCCTCAGGGGTGCTTTCAACCACTGCTTGGAGCCTGAGCTGCAACTGTAATTCTCCATCTTCTGTACGTGACATGGGCATGACTGTTAAGTGAGTTTACAAGAGATATGAATGAGCACATGAAGACTGTTTCTCAAAAACCTTGAAAAATGGGAAGCTGCATTGCTTACCCAGTTATTCAGAAAGCAAGATTTCTGCAGTTCTTTGTGCCTGCCAGTCCCTCCACTGCCCCCAGCAGCCTTCCCTATCACTCACAGGCAGCTTTCACCCAACTCTTGCCAAGCACAATGACCCAAAAGATGGCCACCAATAACTGTGTTTCTGCAGAGTATGAAAACCAAAGATCCAGAAGAGACTGTGACATTTTCTCCCACAGACCACGATGTAGATAGTGGGCCAAATCTTCATCAAGGATCAGAAAAGTGGCACAAATATGGGTCTATGGCAAACAGGTTTACAGGTATTGGACCAGAGGGATTATCGTGCCACAAAGTAGTAATGAAATAAAGAGCTTACCTGTGTCCTAGGCTTGCAGAAGGGCTCCAAGGGGAGTGATTACCAGATAGAGATCCTTCCTCCTTGGCAGTCAGCCCTTAAATGAGGTCTAGGAGAGGTGCAGCCAGGCTCCATCCCTTCCGGTCACTCAGGTGAAATTGCATTCACCTGTGCCCCTGCAGCTGACTCAGCACTCGCCTCAGGTGGTCAATCAGAGGTTCAGGCCGTGATTCAACAGTTCCCATACAGATGGGTAAAAACTTTCATCAGTGTAACCCAAATCCAGAGAGCTCTCTTTGACCCCCCACCCCTGGGTTTTGGCCACAACAGCAAATAACTCACAGAACAAAGCAGAGTTTACCCACTGTCTCAAAAAGGCCACTGTGATCTAGGGAAGAGATGCTGCCTCACTTCCCAGAGGGCACAGCACTTGGGCAGGCACCAACTAGTCTGTTATCTTCCTGCCAAGACTTCTCACAACACCCACAGCCCCACTAGGGAAAAAAAAAAAAGAAGGCGAAAAGACTTGAACTGTAAAATCATTAAGGTTGGAAAGACCTCTGAGATCACATAATCCAACCATCAGCCCACCCCCACCATGCCCACTGCCCATGTCCTCAGTGCCACATCCACACAGCTCTGGAACACCTCCAGGGATGGTGAGTGCACCACCTCCCTGTGCAGTCTGTGCCACTGCAGCACCGCTCTTTCTGAGAAGAAATGTTTCCTGATGTCCAACCTGAGCCTCCCCTGGTGCAACCAAGGCCATTCCCTCTTGTTCTGTCGAAGTCTGCAGGAAGGCACAAAGCAGAGGCCTGAGAAAGCAGAGCACCAGCCAACCTCTAACATGCCACTACCCAATGAACAGAGAAATCCACTCCCATCATTTTCAATTAATGAGCCATTCTTTTATTTCTCTGCAGATGGTCCCAATGGTACAGGGTAAAGGCACGAGCCTCCTTGTTAGATTGGTTAAGCTCGAACGCCCTGCATCCACTTTTAACGTAAACTGTTTGCAGCACTAAATTCCAAGAAACCCACAATTAATTGTGCTGCGGCATCAGTGAACACACCAGTTACACCATTAGAGCCCATTATTTTTCCTCTAAGACATTACAGTGCTGCATTATTGATGCAACAGTCTGGTGTAATGAAGCGGTACTCCGCGTGCCTCCCACTGATCACTGGGCTCACTGTGCTGCAGCGCTGGTGCCAGATTTAGGGAGGGTTTCTTTTGCCAGCAGGTCAGAAATTCCAGAAGCAACACAAAAACAGCTGCACAGAAGTGAAACACCTGTCCCGAATCAAACGCAAATGCGTGGGTTTCTATTTGATGGAACTCAACATTGCATCTATTTCTAAATTCTGCTTCTCCAACATCTTTTGGACAGGCTATTTTCAGAAAGACATTCTAGAGAGATTACGCTGGAACGCAGCAGATTAGCAAGATGCATACGTAGATACTTCTGTGACATTAAGGAAAAAAAAGTATATCTGGAGGGTCGACAACAGATACTTGTAACGCAGAGATCACCTATGAAAGTCAGTCCAAACTGAAGAAGCCTACAGAAGCTATCGGACAGATGTAACAAGCCCAGAATGGTAGGTCATCCAATTCTGCATCTCTTACTCATTCATGGGACTATTGAAATGAATGAAGTCGTAGCTGTGAGTCTGTTTGCAGAGCGCCTAGTCAGCAGTGAATGGTTACACAGCACAGAGGAAGGCCAGGAACGCCTGCCATGTGTTGTGCAATGCCTGGGAAGGCTGTCCAAGTGAAGCCTGGGCTGAAACATGAAATAGTACTTCCTCTGCAATATGAGCGAATATTAATATCTTTAGAAATATCCTCCCTCACTTGCATAATCCCAGTCAATTGTTTCCTAGTCCCTTCCTGCCGTACTCAGTTCCTCAAAGCCCCAGTATGTTGCTGAAAGGAGAGGGCTCTTTATAGTCATTTTAAATTTACTCTCAGTTTCATTTAATCTTCTCTCATTCTGCCTCTCTGCAAAATATTAAGCTGTTGATCTGCTTCCGCTCTGCCACTCACTCTTTGCATGGTTCAATCACAGCTTCTCCTGGGTGCCTTCTTTCTGCACCAAATAATGCCACTCCAGTTGACTATCACAGTCCCGAAACACTCCCTTCAGGCCCCCAGGCTTCCATTATCTTTTCTGCTGCTTCTCTATTCTTTTCCTTTCTGGAAATGAGGCTACTGAAACTGAACTAATTACTCCAGGCTCAGAG
The DNA here is from genome assembly GCA_002909625.1 of Bambusicola thoracicus. Taxonomy (NCBI): domain Eukaryota; kingdom Metazoa; phylum Chordata; class Aves; order Galliformes; family Phasianidae; genus Bambusicola; species Bambusicola thoracicus. The sequence goes on along the minus strand of PPHD01008703.1, from coordinate 5,933 downwards.
GATGTTTTATGCAGGTGCTGAATTGTTCCCATTTTTCCTCATGCCACAGCCAATATTCGTGCACTTACTTCAATATCTACAACTATTTCAGAGCATATCAGTGCAGCACCAGCAGTGTTGCAAACCTTTGCTGGGATCATCAGAACCCATCCACACAACTTGTCCTCAAGCCATGATCAACACCAGAATAACTACTAATTCCTCATTTTCTCAACTCTTTTTCTCTTCAATGCTGTTCTTACCTCAAAAATCTATGTTTCCATTGAATCACAAAATCATTATGGTTGGAAGAGACCCTAAGATCACCCAGTCCAACCACCAACCCACCCCCACCATGCCCATTAACCATGTCCCTCAGTCCACACAATTCTTGGACACACCTCCAAGGACACTGACTCCACCACCTCCCTGAGCAGCCTGTGTCAGTGCAGCACCACTCTTCCTGTGAAGAAATGTTTCCTGATGCCCAACCTGAACCTCCCCTGATGCAACTTGAGGCCATTACCTGCCATCCTATCACTAGATACCTGGGAGGAGACCCCCCACAGCTCCACTGCCGTTTTCTAGACATGCTCCAGGGCCTCGATGTCTTTCTTGTAGTGAAAGGCCCAAAACTGAACACAGTAATTGAGGTGTGGCCTCACCAGTGCCGAGTGCAGAGGGATGATGGCCTCCGTACTCCTGCTGATCATGCTATTTCCATCCACCTCAGAGCCTGTCAGACCAAAAAAAGGCATAAATCCCAATCCTGGAGACTCCAACATGCCATCAACACCTTATCATTCCAGCCAAGGGATGTCTCATCACCACTGCTGGGAGCTGCAACACACGTTGCACAAGGTGCTCCTGCAGCTCCTTCCCATGTTACAGCAGCCAGATCTACAGCCAGATTTTCAGTTTGGGTGTTGCTGCGCTGTTTGCATGAGAAGCAACTATTAAGCAGGCAGCAGCACTCCAGTGAAACTCCAAGGAGTCTCAGTGTATAGCCCTAGGTCGGGCAAATTGGTGTGGGTAATGGCAGCAGGGCCCCTCCGGAAGAGAAGCTCACCATGGCTCCACTTCCCCAGGTTACCCGCGATAATGGTCAACACCTGAGCATTCAGGGCCAGCCAAAACCTTCAGAAACGTTTCATGACTCACCAGCTCCTGTATCACACAGGCACAATCTGTAATTAAAGGTGCCTTTGTAGGACAGCACACACCCATCTGATAACGTCCCTCCAGGACCACATGCCCAGCCACTGGGGGTTCCATCCCAGGCATGTCTTTCCTGCCACGTCCCCGCACAGCAGAGAGAGACACGGCTGGCAGACATTGACATCAACCTACCCATCGCCACAGCTCTCCTTGCAGAACCCACCAATTATCCCATGCACACGCACAATCAATGAGCTAAAGAGAGGTGACAGCCTGCATCCTTCCTGAAAATCAACTCCACTGCCTGTATGCTTAAGGAGGGCACGCTCTAGTGAGGGTATTTCCTCTTGTTGAATTTAATCTTGCGGTGGAATCATTTGGCCCCCACAGCTAACTGCTGATGTATGCCAGGCAGGCAGCATCACCTTCTTATCTACGCCGGCTCCCAACTGATGGCTGCAGAAGTTCACTGTCCTTTGCGTGAGATGGGTGTTTATCTCATCCCCAAACGTAAACCTGTACCAAGTTTTGAAATGACTCCTGCTTCTTTTAACTCATTCACATAGCCTGCAAGACTTTGCACTGCTCAGAGCTATCTGATGCACAGGGCAATTATTTTGAGGAACATGGCGGCGTAAGGAAGAGGTGGTTAATAAGAAAAGCTCAACAGCAAAGCAACAGCATGTCCCAGCTACTCAGAGCCAAGTTGTTTAGATCCCTTTTTTCCATGTTAAGGGCACGGGGTATTTTGAAAGCCCTTCTCCTCACTGAGAGCCTGCCAGATAATTAAACTGAAGCTCTTATTTTTAAAATCTAATTTAGTTTTGAAAACATATGCTGCTGGAACTATTTTTAGGACGTTTCCTATGTGGGCCAGCAGAAATAGGCTATAGCCATTGAGCACGGCGGGCTCCGGGCTGCTCCTGGCGGAGCTCGCTTCGCAGCCTTCAAGCTGAGCACAATGAACCAGTAAAACAATGACAAAAAAAAAAAAACATTTCTCCTTTCAAGTTAAGAATAAATACCAACAGTCAGATACTGATACTGATCTTCGGTTTTGAAAAAGCTTATTTTTAGCAGAACTGAATCTGGGCCTACAGCTTTGACGCAAGAGTTCCTTCAATTTGTTACCAAATCACTGGAGCTGGCATCAATGGGAGCTTTGCCTGGGAGAGTGCTACAGGATTGGGTTTGGGATTTCATCTGGGGCATCTTCTTCCATCCCATACCGCTCCACACCAAACATGACCTACAGAAGTGAAACACCTGCAGCACAAGGATAACTGACTTTTGTAACTGCTGTTTTGTAAGCATCAAGCAGCCGAGGCTCCTGACTCTATCCCTAACATCTTTGTTCACTACACTGCAACAACTCACTGTGAGATAATCCATGTACAAAGCCTTCACCCAGCATCGTTCACTCTAATGATTCGGTCAAACTCATTTCTGTGATATGCTGGCATGCTGCAGCATAGAATCACGGAACCATTAAGGTTGGAAAGACCACTAGGATCAACTTGTCCAACCACCAGCCCACCCCACCATGCCCACTGACCATGTCCCTCAGTGCCACACGTGCTCTCGTATTACAGAAATATTCTCTGTGACCTCCTTTTGGTGGGCACCCATTGAGAGAGGCTGGCAGGGACCCCTTCAGCTCCCTGCAGGGAAGTCCATCCTTCCCCTCCTTCTGCTCCTCACTCGCTCCCCATCATCTCTGGGCTCCGCAGCCCCAACACTCCCCACGCAGCCAAGCACAATATATTAGCAAAGGCACTACAGCCCAGCAGTGTTTATTCAAGACTACCACGGGGCCGGCGAAACTGGAAAACACTGCGGGACGCAAAGTTTCCTCCAATTATTTGACCGTCTTGAAAATGCAAATGCATTCTCCATACCTCCGCTGCAACTCCACCTGGGAGCAGTATTTCACAGCACTGCAATTTAAAGGCAGGGTGGTTTTCATTAATTTTAAAGCCTCAGATTCTCACAGGTCCAGGTGCTACCCCACAGCTCTCGAGGACAGAAATCCGCTCCTTGAAGAGGCCTCTTTCTGTAATCTCCCCGGGCGTTCCTGCTCATCCACTCACTCATGAGACCTCGTAGCTGTCTGGAGCCAATGTGCTGCTCACATGCGTGGCCCCAGCAGCGTAGGGGCGGGGGATGAGGCTGTGCATGAGCTGACCCAGAGGTACTGCCCGTCCCTCCAGCTTAGCTGAATGCAGCGTGGGCTCCTATCTGCTGGCACGCATCCCGCCTCCCACACGGCCACAGCTCACACCCTCCCCACACTTTCGCTTTCAGCTGCCTTACAACACCCAGGGAACAAAGCTTCTGTCTCTCATGCTTCTACATCTGGGGATCTTTCAACCCTTCTCCCCCGGTTTACTGGAAATGTTCATTACTGCCTTAAGCACAACTGTAGAATGAGCTCAGTTCAGTCCTAGAGTGTTACATCAGCAAAATTCCCACCGGTCAAGCCCATGGCTCACCAGCAACAGACAGCCACGTACCACCAAGCAGATCTACACAAGGTCTTCTAGAGAGCCACTGGGACCAGGAGTTGGCCCCAGCATACTGAACAAGTAGGGCACCATTGAACAGAGTGGACCCAACTCAACAACGCCCTCCTGCCCTGTCCGCCGTCAGTTCAGCAGGGTTCCATCATCTGTTCCAATGCCTGATGTTTGTACAAGTGGTATCATTTTCTCACTGCTCCTTACTACCAATCCAGCATCATTTAAATCAACTGTCAAAGACTTCCCCCACCCCACAAGGGATGGGTCAAGACAAAAGGGTCACATCATCTTTAAGCTCAATTCTGGCCACAGGCAAGAGAAGAGGAAGACCACGTGAATCCATCAGGAGCTATACCTGAGGATGTTTGCCCCAACAGAACTTCTCTTTGCATTTTTCTAGATTGGAGGATGGAAGCCCCTCTAGCTGCTCCAGCAGAAACCAACCATAAGCCATGCTGTGAAACTTCTATACCACCCACAAACCACTATGGGAAAGGATATGACAATTCAAAAGCAGCAGCTCAGTATTAGGGATTAAATTAATTAATCAGGACAAGTCTCTGCAGCCCTCACAAGGCATCAGTGCAAGTGAGTACAACCTGTCTGTTCCACTGAATGGATAAACACCAGCAGTGGTTCATAGGTCTTACAGTACTCCCAGAAACACACCCTCATCCCTATTACTGAAAGGAGACCATGTCATAGAATCAAAGAAGCAGTAAGATTGGAAAAGAATGCTAAGATCACCTGGTCCAACCATCAACCCATCCCCACCATGCCCACTGACCACATCCTCAGTGCCACATCCACACGGCTCTGGAACACCTCCAGGGACGGTGACCCCACCACCCCCCTGGGCAGCTGTGCCACTGCAGCACCGTTCTTCCTGAGAATTTTTTCCTAATATCCACTGATTCATTTCCCTTCAACAGTGGCCATGTTCCTTCTGCTTTTAAAGAAGAGAGATTTCACTTCACGGAAAGCAAAATGAGCAACTGACCGCCAGACTCTCTTTCTTCACAGCCTTCTGCAGGATTGCTTTATCACCTTCTGGGAAAATAGGAAGCTTATGCATTGACAGAGAAACGTGGCCACACTGAGCTCACTGCTGGAAACTCTTTGTTGTAGGTAGTTCTGGAAGCAAGGACAGATCGAGAGCTGAGACTTCAGCTGCCATAAGAAAGAAGGGGACAGACTCTTCAGCAGGGTCAGTTGGGATAGGAGAAGAAATGGTTTCAAACTACAAAATGGGAGATTTAGACTGGATTTAAGGAAGCAGATTTTTTCAGTAAAGCTAGTGAGGCACTGGCAAAGGCTGCTGAGAGATGAAGTGGTTGGCCCATCCCTGGAGACCCAACCTACATCACATCCAAGGTCAGGCTGGAGGGGTTCTGAGCACCGTGATCTAGCTGTAGGTGTCCCTGTTCGCTGCAGGGGGGTTAGACTAGATGGCCTTTTAGGGGTCCCTTCCATCTCAAATGATTCTATGATTCTCAATTCCTCTGTAGTGTCTGCGCTTTTCAGACTGCCCAACTGCACACCTCTGGCAAAGCAGCACTGGTGCCAGGGAAGGATGTGGCGGCGGCATGGTCCCACCAGGGAGACGGAGAGAGAGCGGAGGATGCTGAAACTGAGAGGGCAATGGGAAAGTGGCCAAGCACTGAAGCAAGCCACAAAGATCATATGGGAGTTTCAGAGAGAGGTAACGTCAGAAGAATCTTGCCTGGGTGCCTTACTGACAGTAGCAGTGCTGCCGCAGGACGGCACATCCTGGTGACAGGCATGCCCTCCTCACAGAATCACAGAATGGCCTGGGTTGGAAGGGACCTCAAGGATCATGAATCTCCAACCCTCCTGCCGGGCAGGGCCACCAACCAACCCATTTGCTAGATCAGGTTGCCCAGGGCCTCGTCCAACCTGGCCTTGAACACCTCCAGGGACGGGGCATCCACAGTAAAGGCATGGGGAAAGCCAGAAAGCTCTCCAGAAAAGAGATCCATTTCCCCTTCCATGATGAGGGAGAAAAGGCAGAGGTGTGGTGCCCCTCTGCCGGAAAATCAGGAAACCACTCACTGTGCTGCTCAGGGGACACACACCGTTATTCCCCTGCCTCGGTTCTGCCTCACAACCCCCAAGCCTCGTTTACATCAGAAGCAAAGCCCTATAGCTGCCACCCTAAAACTCCCCGCCGCCGAGGTACTTTCCAATACGATAAAGGGAATGATTACATCGCCATACATCATCTTTATGCTTTAGCACTGAGGTGTTCCTAGTACA
>PPHD01008702.1:0-21463 GCA_002909625.1 Bambusicola thoracicus | reverse complement strand
CCAAAATTCTTTTCCTTGTAAAACATGACAGAAAAGCTAATGTTGTTTGTGTAGACATCAGAAAGCCACAATGGAATTACAGCTCCGCAGTACAAATTCATCAAGGCATGTGTGTGAGGGCTGTGAGGGAGAAGGGGGATGTAATGTAACTCCCTGAATTCCTCTCTTTACCACTTCGGTCCAAAACATCTTAAAATATCGCTGCTTCCCCACTGCCATCTCCTTTCTCCTCAAGGAGGCTTCTTGACAGATGAGTGGCAGAGGAGATACTGTTATTTATAAATCACTGTAAACATTTATGGAGTGCCAATCACACATCCAAACTCAGCACGCCTGGAGATTTTACATCCACAAAGCTGTTTATTTTTAACTTAGCTACTTAAAACATCAATCTGTATAAAGATTATAAGGAAAGTAACATAACTACATGAAATACATCACAGTTCTGTGATAGCAGAGTTGCATATTTAGGTCTAAAAGCTACTGGTGAAGCTCGCACCTTAACCAACTCTATTAAATCCTGCACTTTCACCCTTGCAAGCAGCTGCATCGTATGGATGAGGATGGTCTCCCTTAGAGTGCACGTTGCACAGACCCATTTCCAAAATAAATAAATAAATAAAATATCCTCCAGTTTCCACTCCTCTACCCTGCTTGTCTTAAATATTGCTAAGATGCATTAGCTCATGTTGGCCACTGAGTAAAGCCAGACACACGGATAGTTATGATGGCTTGGTTGAAGTGTGGGGTAGAACTCTCTGAGACATGACTCCTTCCTTGATCATGAATCTGAGGGCTTTCCTAGTTGAGTTTCACTAAATCTCATTGCTTGCATTCCAAGTGTTAAAGTCTCTGGTTTCTCATTTCTCTGCTCACAACTGCTGCTGCCAGCAATGAGGTGGCAGAATAATGTGGTCTACAGTCCATCATCATTGGTGGTGTGAATCAGTTCTGCTACTGGAGCTATCCTGACCAGTACAGGATAGCAGTAGACAGCCAGTGCCTGGATGTGTCATTCAGCCCTTGAATCTTTAGTTTGATAGTAGCTTTGGGTTAAATAGACTCAGTTACATTTAAAACAAGTAGATTGCATTCATGTGCGGTGGTGCCAATTTTAACAGCACCATTTGGAAAAAAGTCTAATTAAGTGGTCACGTGAGTATACAGACTTCTAGACTTTGATACGCTACAGGTGACACTGTGTGGAATACACTTGTTTTTCAGGTTATGCTGTCTTATTACAATGGCTGAATGTGTGCATGCATTTCCTGTCATCTGCTGACCTACTGATGAGGAGAGGGGCTCACACGTCACACCTCCTCTTTCCCTCTTTCTCCACACGTTAAGATCCTTCCCTAAAGTCCAGGTCTTTGCCAGTGTGGCTTTCAGGATTCATTATCAGTGGTGTTCAGGATTCATTTCTGCTGGTGTGACCACCTGTCGGTCCCTTTACCACTTAGGATCTGCTAATTCCATTCCTCACATGCTGTTATCCCTGATGACAGCCTGGTTTCCTATCCTGCCCCTTGTAAGAGAAAATACCCTACTTTGGCCTGCACACAATACAACTTTCCTTCTCAAATCCCATCCTGTAAAACATGGACCAGCCTTCTTTACTCATGAACCAAAACCTGATTTTTGAATGTTCTCCTTTCTTTGGTCTGCATTTTCTCTTTTTATGCTGGATAACTCTGTAAAGAAAATTGTGAGTAAAGGGATATGTAGAAAATGGTAGACTGGATGTAGCTGTGATAAGGAAGGACAGGTTCTAAGTTTTTTTTTAGCACAGGCACTCTATAAAATGCATAGAACATGAATTTTCCACTTGGAAGGGACTGCAAGTTCCTAAGAGCTGTGAATGTATCTGCTCTGTGTATGTGCTGTTGCAGGGCTTCAGTGAAGTACTGGCACTGTCCACCACCCACCAAGAAATAACTGCTGTAACAGCAGTGTCATGAACTGTGCGAGGGAGCTATCTCAACCCTCTCAATGTGTTCTGGCATGGGCAGCATCTTGGTTTTACTGTGTGAGTTACATTTTCCTCGTGGGCTCTCTCTAGGCAAAGACAAAGCAGACACTTGCCTCTGGCAGCAGATTCTTGGGAACAGCAAAATAGCTGTGGTTCTGCTGCCTGCTTCTTCTGTGCCAGAGCCCTGGAAAGCGAGGGCTGTTCTGTAACTGGGAATGTAGCCAGGTGTGCATTGCTGTGAAAAGGAAGGATGCTACTTTAAGTAGCAGCAATCACCATCTCTTTGTCGGTACCTGAACAAAACCAAACCCTGCCAGGTTGTCCACTCCACTCCTTTTGTTCCCCTTCCCCACATGGAACTGGATCAACCTCAGCTTTGCATGCTTGGACATAGATAAGTTTGATGTTGCATGTGATGTCTAGGAGCTTGGAGATTGCTCAGTTTACCACCTTATTCACAGGTTGTTTGGGTATCTTGCTATCCAGACATTGCTCTGAGCAGTTGAGCACATCTGTACCAGCTTTTACAATAGACATTTGAACAATCAGGGAATCCTCTGCCACACATCTTTTCCAACACAGGCAGAATAAAGCATTTGTTCCATACAGGCATGTTTCATGCTGCTCACATCAATTTTCTGCATGTTTGTAGCATAAGATACAAATTCTCAGAAGAAAAACAGGTGGAAAAAAACAGCTGCTATCTTATGCAACACGTTGGTCAATACAGAATCATAGAGACTGTGCTGGGCAGCTGGTTTCTTTGTTCTCTCATAGCAAAGAAATTAAAATTTCTCGTCTCGCTATTCTTTGCTTCAGATTCTAGAAGTAAAGCTACAAATTCAGAGAATCATAGAAGCAGAAGATGGAGGCAGTGGAGAGGTTTGGAGATGCATGACTAGAGGGAGAGAAGGGAAAAAGGGAATCTTGAGTAGAGTGGACATGTAACAAGAAGCACCTGAGAAGGCTGTATAACAGTAGTACAGAAATACTAGGAGACAGAGTTGAGCATGCGGAGTGGCTTCAAGTACTGCCACCACAGTGTGGTCAGTGTGTCACTTTTGGGGGTGAGACAACTAGTAAGATCCAAAATTTATCATTTGTCTTCATGGCATTTTTCATTCAGATTCAAAAAAGGTGTAAAGAGGCAAATGAACACATTGATGGGGAAAAATGAATATTAAGTTTCAGTTGCCGAACAAGAATATCTCAGAAAAGCATTTAAAATGGCTGCAACTAAACTTACTGCAATTTTTAGAACTAGGAAGAATGATTTTTCCAGCCAGTATTGTAACTGAGCTAAAGATATTTGTTCCTGTGTGTACGTAAGTACCTGCTGAAACAGCTGCACAAGAATGAAGTCATATTATCTATGATTAAAGATTTTAGGGGCAAATTCTACTCCGAGCTACAAGAACATAAATTTGAAGTAACTCCAGTGAAAGTTGTCATCATCTTATTATATCAAACTCCATATATTTCCTCATTTTTTTCTTTTTTTTTTCCTTCTATTTTTTCTTTCTTTTCTAAGTCCTGACTTTAGACCACCAGAGTTTTTAATGAATTTAGATCCAGCTATCCATCTTGTTATTTGTGCTGAATTTGTTCTCTGCTGCAGAGAGTACAACTCTGAGATGCTTAGAAAAATGTGATCATTGGGATGCCTTTTTATTCCAAAAGATGTAGCTAGACCCCATACTACCTGACAGATCTTGGAAGTACAGGATCTTCCTGTCAACAGTCTTTTTTGTTCTCCTCAACACTATGAGATCAGATGGACAGAGACAACCGACTTTTGCATCTGTTGTACTTTTTGCATAACAACGTTGATGACTGAGTAGACCTTAGAAGGTGAACTATGGAAGGATTCTGTTTCCATTCTGTTTCCATTTAGCCAGCACTGGCTGAAATGTGTCACTTCGCTGCAGTTTGTCTGACCTGGCTGAAATATTTATGTGTCTCAGTCTCTGCTGGCATTGGTTCAAGAACCGGTGTTATTCCTTGCCTTTTCTTCACCTTCTGAACTTCATGCCTGACGTTGGGAAGAATCAGATGAACTGTCAGCCACTTCATTTGATTCCATCCTTTATCCTAATTGCCTGAACAATTTTCTTGTTGGAAATTAGCTTGGATGAAAAGAAACAGCATGTAAAGATTCACAAACGTTCAGAGACAGAGTGAACCACTGTCCAAAGGTATCCAGTAGTTCTAGAACTTTGGCTTCAAAGCCAATAGCAATGGTTGAGCTAGAGCAATTCTACTGGAAAATGTGAAGATTTTGTGAAGATTTTGAAGCCTTTGGTGATGGAAAATTCATTACTGACCTTGCAGTTGTACATGTTGTACAACCATTCCATGGTTAGGCTTATCCTTCCTGTAAAGTAAAATGACTACCACAAAATCACAGAATCTGTTGGAGAGATGATGCTCAAGACCTCTTTAGGTTTCAGGTCAGAGTCTCCATTTTCTCATGTGTCTGCTAACATTCCTTGTTTCTGTACATCAGCTTACTTTCAAGCATGTAGACATATGCATCGTTTTCTAGCACTAGGCTTACAAGCAGTAAGTATTGGAATAAATTCCCTATCGATTGGCAAAATTCCTCTCACTGACGAGCACATTAGCTAACTGTCATCTGGTCCTTCCTTGGAGACGGAGTGGTCCTGAAGTTCTCACCTACCCTATTTGCAATCTGACTATACTGTCCTGAATTTTTTTCTCTTCCCTTTTTACCAGTGCCACGATTTGTGTCATTGGCAAAATTCTCAGGAACTACTTCATAGTTTGTTCTGGGTCATTGTTAAAGCCATAGTTAAATACTGTAAGGTCAAGGAATGATCTCTTTGGGCCCTCATTAAAAACCCATCAGGTTGATAAAATTTTCCCCATTTACGATGACATTTTCAGATGTAGGAACTAGCCAGTTTTTAATCAGTTTAGAGTAATACAAATTCAATACAGCTTACATTAATTTCCTAATTAAAATGTCAGGTAATATGAAGCTGAATACCTCTGAAAAGTCTGTAATACCAGACCCGTTTCCTTTACCAGCCAAACTTTCAATTCAGTTTTAATTTCAGCAGATGTTTTTTTGTTGACTGGTGTTAACCCACATAGTCCTCCCTTAATTCTTTACTGACTAAGACCTGTATGGTCTGTCCGCTGTTCTACCCGAAATTGTTTTTAGCTCTGAAAGACTGCTAATTACGCCACTCACGCTATATATCTTCCTTAATATGCTGGCATTGTATTTGCTGTCTTCTGATTTAATGTTACCAGCCTTCCAAAACCCAGTGAAACAACGTACACGGGTCAGAGAGCTCCTCAGCGTACACCTTTAAAATTCTTGAGATCAAGGTATCAGGACCTGATGATTTCACAATGTCTTAAGTTGTACTTTGCTTTTTAACATCACCTTCAATACTGTTAAAATAGAAAATATGTTTTTAGCTCGTAGCATAGATAATGTATCATTTCACTTTTTTTTTCAGATACTTTTTGAAAAGTCTGCTTCATTACTCACAGTTCTATCATTTCCACCTAGTAACATCATTTCCACCAATTGATATCAATTGTTGCTTGAAGTACTCTGATTTATGGGATGCTTAGCTCCTTTTCTTTTAATTCTAGTAGCCATGGATTTCTTTTTTTTTTTGTTCCTCCTTGTTTGGTATGGTGCTTTTTTTCCCCTGAAATCTCTACTTCTTTTTTGTCTCCTGTGTTTTATAGAATGTATTTGCATTCATACCCTTTCTGAGTCTGTCTGTTCTCTGTTAACTAGAACTGCCTCCATTCTCAGCTGGACGGTGGTTTTCAAAGCATCTTTTAGAATGTTTTAGGCAGTTCCTAATTACTATTCCATTTTCTATTTATGTTCTTTCTTTTCAGCTGATTTAGCTTTTAACTGTTTTCAGATTTGTTTCAGACTGTTTTTTTTTTTTTTTTTTTTTTTCTCTTTTTGTTTGTTTCTTTGTTAAACTAGTAAATACATGTATAGCTGTCTGGACTGTCTTATGGTCGCACATCACAAATACAACCAAATCATGATACCTTGCACTTCAGCAATTTCTTTAGCTTAATGACAGATTTCTCTAATAGTCAAGACTAAGTCTAATCATGCTCCTTTCATGTTTGATGCAAAAATTTTGGGGCTAGAAATATCATCTTTAGTTAGCAGAACTTTTCAAAGAAATTATTGACCTCAGAGGATAACCTTCCTGACCCCACCTGGAAGTACATTTAAAAGTGAGGCTGTAGAGGCATTTTTCATTTAGCCATGTTTTTAATGAAGATTAGTTATGAAGACCGTCAACATGTTTTGAAAGATATTTTAAGAGTGTGGTCAGCATAGCCTAATAATTTCTGTTCTTGGTTGTTTTCTTTTTCATTTGAAACTCATCTGAGGCAGTTCCACCTACACAGCTTTGCAAAGCTACATAGAGATGCAAAATACTTTTGTCTTTATAATGGCAAGAGAAAGACATATGGAAGTATTACCTCAGCAGCCTGTGAACTTCTTGATAGTTCTCACCATATTTTATCTTCATAAACCAGCATAGCGGAGCAGTGATCCCTAAAAAATCCTTGCATGTTATGTTTATTTAGAAGGTAAGGTTATTTGGATCCTCAGAAGCTCATGTGATTTCTTCATATTCTTGCTATAGAAACAGAAAAACAACAGTCAAATCAACAGGTTGGTAGCATTCTTTTTTTTTTTTTTCCCCGTCTTCCTTTTCCATGGACTTACTACCTCATTAAAAAATGTCTCAAAATGGAAAGGAAAATCTCTGTACAGACATGCTACATTTTCTATGAAAGACCATCTTGGAATGTTATTTGAACCTCTCCTCACTGAACTGTGTCCTCAGATTTCCCTCTCCAGATGAAAACATGAAAAGATGTTCACAATTAATGTTGATGGCAAACATCTCCTTAATAATGTTTTATTTTAAAACACTCCCACGTTTTAAACAAAGATAGAATATATGCCTTCCAGGGGGAGAAAAAGACATCTCCACAAACTAGACTATTTAAAACTCGAAATATGAGAGGAAAAAAAACAACTTAGTGATATTTGACAGACAAAAACACTGTACTGATAAGCACAGCTTATTTGTTCAGTGTTGGCATTAAAACAGGATACAGTGAATAGAAGGGAAAATGCCATTTGTGTTAGCAAACCCACTGTATTTTAATTAAAAACTTGATTTATATGGATCAGACCTATCTGTATTTTCCCTATCTGGCAGAAGTAAAAAAAGCCTCATAAACTTACAGTTGCTTCAAGCAACAGGGTCAAGCAATGTACCATTTTACAATGTAGTTGCTTTAAAACAATCTGGGGACCGACTGAATATTTTGGCCAGAGGCTCCAAGGGGAAAACTGTTGAGCTGCAATCCACCCCTTGAAAATACATCAACAACAATTCAGTTGGAGATCATGAAATTATTTCTAATTCCATAGGACCAGTAGCAAAGGTCTGTTTTGAGGTCTATGCCTCTCAAAGGGAAATGCATTTGATAATTTATACCCTGATTTAAAGTTGACTGCTGTTTATGGGAACTATCACCATTCTTCAATAAGTTATAGATTAAGCAGTTATTAAGTAAAGATTGCAAGACTAAGCATGTGATAAATTCAATCCTCTGGGAATCACCTGGCACCAAATACCAGGCCTCATATTTAATCAAGTTATCAGAGAAGCTGAGTTATATGAAAATCTGTTTTACTGAATATCAGTTCAGCCAATATTTGTTAGACATCCAAAATATACAGACCGTAATGAATATTTCATACCTACAAAGATTTTTTAACCCACTCATTACCTAAGACAAACTACTTTGAGATAGCGCATTAGCCTCCCAGCCGTAAGACTTCTGATCTTATTATTGAATAAATAGTTCTCCCATATAGAAAAAGAGATCAACATTTAAAGATGTTCCACTAAAATATACTTCTCCGTAGATCACTATATGAAGGCAGGACAAACGGTATCTATCCCTTAATGTGTGGAATCGTTACTTATTTTCTACAATCTTTCTGTTTTTGCATCACAGAGATACACAGAGGTGTGTGCAATGTTGCCTTTTTTATGTTTTCTCATCTTTTTCCACCTCCCAGTCCATATTCCAGAAAATTTTCTCACTCCTTCCATGGGGACTTTTGCTCAAATGTGTATAAAATGAAGCTTTTTTGTTTGTTTGTTTGTTTGTTTTGTGCCTTTTGAAGTTTTACTTCCCTCCCTCGCAAGACTTAAAGGCACCACATTCTACAAACCATCACATTTAGATGCAGTGAAACCCCATGTTACTGTGCACTAATGCAATAATGAGAAATGTAATTAAAGTCACTACTATAATAACATCTTATCGGAATGCACAATGAAGATAAACTTGCGTATTCCAGAGACAGAGGGCTTATTGCATAGGAAGCAGCGTGTTCTGATGGATTCTTTGATCTACAACCAGTATCTTTGTTAACTGCAAGGGTGGGGAAGGACTCGGTGTATATTGCTACATTTTCCTTCAGCTGCCAAGGGAAGAATAATGAAGAATAAGGGGGGGGGACTTCAGGATCAAAGAAATGGAAAAGGTTAAGCTGCCTAGTGAGCAGGCTGATGGGAAAGGTTTTTTAGAAGTCCTTCATTAGTAAATATTTAGAAAGCACAGATGCTGAATAAACACCTAATTTAGCTGGACTTCAGCAGGACAATTGCTGTGTGAAGAAAATCAAAAGACTTAAAAAATAAAGCAAGGTTGGTGGTGAGGATGTCAACTGTATAGAAATGCCACAACTATGCACAAGGTATCAGGTTTTCCTCATAAAGGACAAGAAATTGCTCTCACTCATCTCTCTATATTTTGTATACAAATGAGACTGAAAAGCAACTGAAGGCCTCAGAGACATTTCAGAAGTCATTCCTGGGAACGGGGTGCAATGGTGTCAGCATACTGGCCTGTGGCACTGCCTATCTCCAACGGGTACGTCAGCCAGCTCCGGTCTTTCCCGAAGGAGCCACTAATGAGCTGGGGGAAATAAAGAATAGGACTGATTTCTTTTTTCTCTGCTTAAGGCTTGCCAAAGCTAGAGTTTATTCAAAACGCTTAAACACACAGTGCATGGTTCCATGTTTGCAGAGTCCAAGTGGAAATGACTCAGCATGAAAAAAAGAAAAAGAGCAGGCTGCCCTGTTGTAATTCACATAATTAAAATATTCTGTCTAAATGCATTACATCTCCCCCCACACACATCAAAGGCTTGTGTTTCCTCAGACTCTCCATTTACGTTTAGGGAAGGCAGCGTTCTTAAGCTCTTAAGAGAGAGTAAATGTGGTGCGGCCTGGGCATCTCTGCCAAGGTGTGGATAACAAATCACAGCTCCGTGTGAAAACATAAGGTCTCAGGCAGACGCCTCATGTTCAGTAGGTTCTGCAGCAGTGCCACAACTCTGTTACCCTTTGCTGTGCTAATGGCTGCATGGCTAATTCAGTTTTCATATTAGCCTGTGTGGACACAGGCCTGCAATAGGGTGTCTAGGGCCGTTAATGATCTACACCACCATCAGCCCAGCTGTGTAGGAAAGCTGAGTTGCAAGTGTTAAGGAATCAGCATGGGAATTTATATCCTAGCCGGAGATGAGTTTTGCTATATTTGGCATTTTTGTTATGGATGGGTCAAGGGCCTGCTGTACTACTGTTGGTATTTGAGTAGCAATGGGATAAAATGAAGCCTTTCTGCAGCAGCATGTGCGAGGTGTTCACTGTCTTGCCTAGCAGCCTCTGTGGTGGAGAGCGCAGCCTCTCAGCCTTCATTCTAGAGAAATAATGACTTGGAGATCCTGATGTGGGAAGAGCAGCAGCTGTGAGTTTTGGACCTGAAATGAGAATTACAGATCCACTGAAAGCAATGCAGAGCCAGAAGTACTTCATATTTGGGTTGTTTGAACTGAGTGACAGTTGTGGGGCAGGTGTGGACTAGTGAGGCTTTGCTGAAGAGAGAGGTGGGTAGGGAGGATGAAGGGAAGGCACTTAGTGCTCCTCCTGCCCTCATGTCACGTTCAAGAGACCAACCCGTGTAAATGAAAAGAACAGGTCAAGAGGTAGCAGCCTTGGGAAAGGAGCTGGATGCTGCCCTCCCCTCCAATAGTTAGCTGAGCTTAGTCTGGAGTGGCACCAGGCCAGGGATGCTGGGGCACAAAAGAAGTGAGGGCAGGGGCCAGGCTGTGGTGGAGATACCCCTGTATCTAGGTGTCAGGCGAGATCTTTGCCTTAGGGGACAGTGTTCTGGATCACTGACAGTATCAGGAGACTGTCTCAGTGGAGTCAGCCACTCCATGAGCTGGAATCTGCCACCCAGCCCTTGGCTGATGCCACTCCTCTCTTCAGCTTGCCTTAATGTTATTTGGTAGTTCCAATGGACTGGCACCATGTCTTGGGGAGTTGCACTGTGTGTCTTGCTAAGACAAGACCTAACAGTGTGTATCACTGACTGATAAAAACTGCCCCACAGTGGTTCTTCAGGGGATGTAGAAGTGAGATCATGTTTGGGAAAAATTTCCTTGTTCAACTTGTTTGCTTTTTCCTTGAATTTTCTAATCTAGTTTTCTCTAGCAGAAATAACTAAATGGTCTGTTGCTTACAAAACAATGGTTTCCCAATTAATTATGCCTTAGTGAAGAGTTTGGGAATGGGGCACATCTCTACAAGAAGGATGTATGATCCCTTTCTGGTAGAGTTCTGTTCTGGCAGCTAACACGATTTTCCCTGGATGCCCTAGCCCTTCTGATGGAAGCTGTTGACTGTAGGCATGTGGTCACAGATAAGGCAATTTCACCATTTGGATGTGGTGCTCGGGGACATGATTTAGTGGAGGGTTGTTAGAGTTAGGGTAGTATGGTTAGGTTGTGATTGGACTTGATTATCTTGAAGGTCTTTTCCAACCTGAGCAATCGTATGATTCTACGATTCACAGCTTGAGGTAGGTGACTGGGCTCTTTGTACTGAAGAAGACAGAGTACTCCTCTAATAGAGCCAGCGTGATGTGTGTACAACTCCATGATGGTCTTCAGCTGATCAAAACAGGGCTGCTATCAGCAGGGACTGTCCTACCTTCCCTGGCTATTCCTTCCCTTTCCTTGGGCAGGCATTTATAACTGGGTCTGAATGTGGGGAGTTTGATGGATAACAGGAACAGCTGAAAACACAGCACTCTTCAGATGCATTAGTGTTCAGCTGGATAACGTGCTGATATATGTGTGGTTGTTCAGTAGTGGCATGAGGGAAGAGAAGATGATGCACAAGAAGATCAAGATCACACCTTTTAGCACTAGGGCAGTCTCACAGTGACGTGTCTATACTGATGGTAGAGAAGTTCTGTATGCTTTTGTATGGTGATTTCTGTTTTCATTTTTATACCAACTGAGCAAAGCCATTTGGAATCAGCTGCTAGAAATCAACATAAAGAGGTGTGTTGTAGAAGGCATTTGACAAGAGGGCTTCACAAAGGTCTTGCAGCTCTCTTTCGGAGAGTGAGTACCACACTATCTTAGGAGGAAGGCAGGAAGTGAGGGCTGTGCTAGCACAGTAATATAATGGTTGTAGCAAAATGAAGCATAGGGGCTCTGGGTCCTCCTTAGCTTAAAATTTTAAACCATGGTACCTCCTTCCTAAAACACTATGGAAAGCTATGGGGAGGTGTAGCATCAGGTCCCTGAACTCTTGTTGAAATTGGGCCATTGTCCAGCAAAGGGTGCAAGACTCCTGAGGACACAGATTAAGTGGAGGAGTACACAGCTCCTTTTCTACAGAGGGACATGCCTGAGAATGGGAATTCTTGGTTCTTGTCCATGTGCTGGGAACTGCTTCACAACTCAACTCTTGCCTGTCAAGTCATTGAATGAAATGAATCTGTGGCACTGGAAACAAGACCCAGGACTCCTTCCCAAGAGGATATTTAAACTTTTCATTGGAAAAGATTTAAACTTTTCATTGGACATATTTTGTCAGCAATGATTTTATTACTCAGTGGCTATTAATCATATGCCTTACTATGGCATTCATATTTCACATCATTAGCCTTTTACTTTCTGGCAAAAATGTAGTAGATCTGTAAGACTGACTGTTCCCTGCTGTTGAAAAATCCATGGCATCATAAAACTTGAGAAGCCTTACACTAATACAATCAATCTGCTACATGATGTCTATATCTGAAATGCAGTGTGCATGTATAATGCTTCACAACAGAAACCAAAACACTCACAGCAGTACCTCTTCTGGCATTTGGTGAGTTTCTTGTAGATGAAGGTCTGTGCACTCTGATTTAGTGGCACTTAGCAGATACAATGCTGTGTTGTCACATGATGTTTTGATGTCAGGTTTGTGTCTTATTAAAATAATGATTACATCTTCCATTTTTTTTCCCTATTATTAATTTATTTGTTGGCTATGAAAGATAATATTTGCCACTGGCTTTACATTCAGTGAATGTTTCCTATAAGCTTTTTTGCTGTGCAAAGCCAAGCCCTTGGAACTGTGAGCTAGTTTATTTTGAAGTTCTTAACTGTCTTACTGTCTGCAGAGGCAACAACCAGCATAGGTGCATTGCCCGTATTGATCTGATCTCTTCCTTGAGAATGAAGAATTCATCCATACTGGATACGGTCTCACCTGGAAGGACTGTATGGGATTAAACTGTAAGCGAATATAAATGCAGATCAAATTATGGGCAAAATGTTGACAAGTCTGCAGCAGAACATGGAGCCTCACATGAAGAAATGAGGCTTTTGCAGAGCTAGGAATGTGTGGTTCCTGAGAAACTTTTTGGTTCCTTGTGCATTACTGTCTAGATGCAGCTGAGAATGCCAATCCACATGCTTGCTAACTTTTCCTAAACCTGAGGTTATCGGATTGAGTGAGATAGCTTTATGAATGATCACTCTGCAAATGTTTTCCCAAAACATCTTGCTTGATGGAAAAATAAAAGCTCTTGCTCATTGCTCAATCATGTACAACTTTAGTATGCATTAGATTTGCACTTAGTAGCAGAAGTATTCTCCCCAAAGTAATCACCACATAATAATACGTCCTTAAAGTGGGGAATATAATTGATTGATGTTGACTGTACACCTACAGTGCTATATGCATAATGCTTATATTAATAGAGAAGAAAGGAGCTAAACCCCCAGGATTTTTAGTGCAGCCTGCTGAAAGGGTAAACAGGGTCAATGAAATCACTTCACATCCCCCTGTGAATGCTTGATATTCACTGTGAGGAGCTTTTATTCCAACATATTAAAATCTTTTGCCCTCACAATGGAAAATTTAGTAGTTGGGTGGTTTTTTTGAGCGTAAATAAATTATCATGCCCATCTTCAGATTAGGGATAGATGGATGTACTGTATAATCTTACATAAAGCACAAGTTGCCAGGAATAGAAAGAATGCTTCATTATTTTACAACCCAGAGAAATCAGTACATGTAAAATTAGATTCCTTAAAACATGCAGGTCTGTTCAAGCCACTCCTGAAACAATTCTTTCATAGGGAGGGAGATGCAGCAAGATCAATCTTCTCTCACTGTTACATCTGAAACTCTTTTCAGTATTGGAGGTGCAACATTCATGCTTTTTTCATGCATTTTTCTTCCTTCCAGTCTTTTCATTTTACTGAATGTAAGATGAAACCATGTTCTCTCTCCTTTGAATAGCTGTTTAGGTGTAATTCATTTCTAGGGTACCTGAGCAGTGACCTCCAGGGGAGGGGAGGGGAGGGGCGGGTAGGAGAGGGGAGGTAGGGAGAGGAGAGGAGAGGAGAGGAGAGGAGAGGAGAGGAGAGGAGAGAATGGTTATAGTAAGTAATGGCTAGTAAAACAGTATGTAATGGCTATAGTAAGTAATAGTAAAGGCTATAGATGAGTGGCTGTAATATGTAGTCTAGCTGTATATATCAGTTTTGGTAAACTATTTCCCAATAATTTATTCCTTTGATAAATGAAATGAAAAGGTCCATATTTTTTGCCATGGGATCGCTTGCACTATATGCAGGTAGAGGTGTAGGTATAAGAATTTAAAATGTATCATAGAAGTTGAGGCAATACATAAATAAATGAATAGTGCACACTAAAGCTACTTACATCTAATACATTCCTGTGTAGTCAACCATTCCTTCTGTAGCTTCTAGCAAATACTTGAATGAAATTACTCACTGTCTCCTTTATGAAAGTAACTGGTACCTTTTGTAGTACCATTGCAACACTTCTGCTGAAAACTGGTGATTTTTAATTCTGTTCCTATTCTTATGAAGCATTTTATTGAGAAAATAAATCAAAAGCAATAGAATTAGACATAATATCAGAAAACATTTCTTTCTGAGACCAGAATTTGATTAAAAAACAGTAAAGTCTGTACTGGCCTCATCTGCTCTTCAGCTTTCATTATCACAAAAGCTTCTGCCAGGCAGAATCTAGCCAGACTTGTAAAACTACCAAAGGAAGAGCTGACACAGTGGATTAGCACTTCCAAAACTTATGACTTGGCTTAAAGATTGGAAGATGGCCATGGATACGGTGTTGGTTTTTTTGTATTTTGGCAACAAGATAGAAAAGTTATCAGCAGTTCTGTTGTTGAGACCTCAAATGGCATCAGACACAGTCAGCCAAAAAGAGTTAGAAATTCCTTGTGGTTTTGACCTAGTTCCTGGTTTGACAGCAGATGATTTAGAGTATGCAGCAGGATAGCTCATGACAGTCCGTGCAATTGAGCTTGCAATGTGGCTACAGGATGAAGCCTGTCCTTGACATAGCTGAATGACTTCCTTAGCTAAACCTCTCACTGTTTAACAAAGATAGGAAGATAGAGATTTGTCCCACATGTGGAAGGCTGCTTTCCAGAGACCATGCAAAGTGGATTTGCCAAAACTGTTTGCAGAACTGAACGACTCTTCATCATTCTGTGGTTCAAACAGCTCTTCTGATCTCCAGTCCAAAAGCTGACACTCAGTATTTCTCTTTGTTTTGTAGCGGGATCCTTATACGGATTCAGAATAACCCAGATGAAACATTAGAACATGGCAAAAAACAGATGGGAATTCCAGAGTTAATGTCACCTCATTCTTAAAGAATATTGCATAGAACATGCCAGCAGCAAAGGGTTGGATTCAAACTAGATTTTGAAGCTCACTCTACTAAGACAATAAACTATTGATAGTTCAAAGGAGGGCAGTGATCTCAATAGCAGAACATGAAGACACAAGGAAAGCAGAGCCTGGCTGGTGGAGTCCTGGGCCTGAGAGGGACTTAAGGCCAAGCAGGTAAGAGGGATCACCTGTGGCTAAGCCATTTCTGGAAGACATGGAAAGACACATGGAAAAACACATGGAAAGAGGCTGTGAGCTTGAGGAAGTTGTTTGTATAATTTGCTGCTTGTATGGCAGTGCTGGGAAGTGTGGCAGAGTGCATGTAGACAAAGATAACCACTCGCAGCCTATTAGAGAGCTGATGACTGAGTGCTGTTCAGTGATGGCAGAACGTGTCCTTGGAAAAGGTATGAGTGAGGAGGATCTGATGCAATACCTGGCAGCTACAAGGAGTCCCAAGAGGAGCACTCCCAATTAGTGGCTTTCCTCATGGGCAGTTTGAAGCATTCCCCGTGGGCCTGCTGAATGAGTGCTTACACTGCAGCTGGCAACATACCGTACTACTGCAAACCCTGTGCTGCTGCAGCTTGGCTGCTTCCATTTGCCTGAAGTACGTCAAATTATTTCTAATGACTGCCATCATGCATTTACAGACCTTCTGTGCTGACCAGGCTGCTGATTTGAAATGGGCTGGCTGCTTCTTTCTTCTAAAAGGGGTGTCCTACATTTGCCAGCTATGGAGTGCTCCTACCAGTGGATTACATCCAGCAAGAGTTCACCTCCTGCAGAAAGGAAGGTGTGGAACATATTGCTTTAGCAAAATAAGGTTTACCATGGCACTAATGCATGTGCATATACTGAGGCTGCATGTGCATGTATCTAGTACAAGAATCTGACAGATAGCCAACTTACAAACTGATTGACTGTTACCTGCAAGAGTGTGCTGGTACCTGGAAGACTTCTCCAAACATGAAGGAACTGGAAAAAATGTTTTTTGATGTTCTTTAGATAGGGAAACACCTATTTAAGCAGTTAGGGCAGTCGAACAGATCTATGAAATGGATGGATCTATGAAAATCTTAAAAATTATCGGGGAAAATGGAGGCTAGTTGGCTCTTTCTCTACTGATAGATCTTTCAAATGAGATCATATTTAACCCACTCCTCTCAGCTATGATCTCACAACTATTATTTACGCACAGTCATATAAAAATACCATCTCTTTTTCCAGCAAGAAACAAAAGGTTTGTCTGTAGCTTCTCCCCTGAGTCTTGGTGACCCCCTGGGCTAGTGTGGTCAAGACTCCCTTATGCGCTGTTGGCTAACGCAACCGGCACGACATAGCAGCCTCCAATTCCTAACCTCTGAATCCCTATCCCGAAGAGGTAGATAACTTATGGTTCGGTTGGCAGGGTGCAGTCTTCAGCAGCGCTTGAACACTACTTTAATTCATGCCCCTTGAGCTATAACAGACGTGCCACTACATCCCTAAGAAACATACACGGATCATAAATAAAGCTAGATGCTATTTTAAGTAATAAACATTGAGATACAGAAACTTCATTGCAGCTTCCTATCTTTGCCTGTCTCTTCATTTAGACTATTTTTAGTTTGCAGTCAACATGATGACTATGAACCTAAAGAACAGTTGGACAATAGATACATAAACAATTATGGATAGGTCTCCAGAGTCTTGAACAGTAGCAGAAGGATTCAAGTTATATACTGGCTGGGACTATCCAGTGCCTTGGAGTTATTGCTATGTATGTTTATACATACAAATACAATTCCATTCTCTGTGGTGAAACGCCTACCTGGACTTCTCTGTGTTATTGGTGGTTGCAAGGTCTGCACAGGAGCTCTGAGAGTTCTAAACTGATACATTGCTATTGATACAGAATGAACTGGAGCTGTCTTCTGTTCTTGGCTGTTCATGTTCCACAGCAGAGATTTCTGATTACTTTATATGGCTGAAAACTGCTTACAGTTGTGTTACTATACGTTTCAGAGTTACGCTGCTTTGTGATAAAACTGGAGAGTTACCAAAACTAATCATAGAATCATAGAATGGCTAAGGTTGGAAAGGACCTCAAGGATCATCAAGTTCCAACCTCCCTGCCACAGGCAGGGTTGACAACCACTATATCAAGTAGTTGGTCAGGTTGCCCAGGGCCCCATCCAGCCTGGCCTTGAACACCTCCAGGGACGGGGCATCCACAACCTCCTTGGGCAAACTGTTCCAGTGCATCACCACCCTGTGTGAAAAACTACCTCCTAATATCTAACCTAAACTTCCTCTACAGAGAGGAACGAAGAAAAGCTAGGCATAGTCCTTGTTTGGACAAGAGACTTTGCAATCAGGGAAGCAAAATACTTACAATTCAGCTCTCTACAGAATCTCTGTATTAAGTAGGACTACATCTAACTTGAATCAATCACTGTTTCACCCACTAGAGCCTCCCATTCTGTGTTGTGTCACCACATAAAACCAAGTGGTGGCTTTGGAATACGTAAAGAGTCAGTGCCAGGACTTTCCTGCCGGAGGTCTGTACCTTCAGATCTTGTCTCAACTTGAAAGAGGAAAGAAGAAATTTCTACGTTAGGAAAGTGGCTTAGTCCATAGATAACAAGTCATTCTATGTGGTGAGTTCATGACTGTCAAAAGGAGAAGTCCTCCTTTTGCTGCTTTTTAATGCGTGCTTGCTGGAGCACTCAGTGAGTCATTTAACATCACCAAAATGACAGAAAATTATCTCAGAAGAAAAACAAAAATGGGAAATGGCATCCTGCCATTCTACTAAGCACAACTGGTTGTGGAGAGACTCCAAGTAGTCCCAGAACAGGTGTAGAGGGAATGCTCCTTGTTATGGTTGTGTGCAATTAAACCAGCACAGCTGCTTCTGAAATGGTACTTAGGAGCATCTTCTGCTGCTTCTGGGATTGCTGTGCAACAATTCCAACTATGTTATGCTGGAAAGCACACAAAGGAGAGTAGAACTTTGAAGAAATCTATCCTTGATTTTGATGTAAAAGAGAAATATCCCAAAGAGAAGGGCTAGAGTCTAAGTCTTCCTCACCCTCAGCTAAGTGCTATGATAAATGAGGTGTTTAGAGAACATCTCATAGGACAGATGGGTTTCACCTCCCTCCAGTGTAGGAGCTTGCTCTTGGTCTCCCATCTCTTAGGTACTGATTTGAATTGTAAGCAGGCTCCTGCTCTGCTGAGGGAAAGCTCAGACCTGTTTTTCTGAAAGGCTTCTATTCTGGACTGTGCAGTGAGCAGACAGACCTCCCTGCCTGCTGAAGGGGCTGATGTCAGACAGCGCTGACTAAGGCCAACAGGCTGGTCTGGGACAAGTAGTACTTCACACGGGTAAAAGGTGCCTCATTCAGGATTCTGGATTCCAATAACCACAAGGTCAGGCACCCAGGAACCTGATGGTTAACTTCTGAAGTCATGTATTGGATCCGGTCCAAAAGCTGTCATCCGATGTGATCTTCATGGGAAGATCAAGATACATGATTCCAAACTTCCCATTGGCTCAGATGGTAGCTGCACACGGATATTGGAAGTACACTAAACTGAGTCATCAGCAACTATCTAAAAATGTATGGATTTCACAAGAAAATCTCCTCCTTTTAAGGTAAAATCTTGGAGGCGATCAGGATAGGGATGACTTAGTATGTATATTTCATGCAAAGACACAGCACCTCTGACTGCTCCAGATTTCTATAACGTCATTAACTTTTAAGGGATCTGACTCCTGACACTTTCAAACAAATCAATTATGTTTCCCTTCAGTTTGCCTCTGACATTTCTATACAACTCTCTGGTTTGTGTAAAATGTTTTGGTGTCAGAACCGTTAGATGCTGGAATTTGGGTCTCTTCCACATAGTCATCTCATGTAAGAAATTCATAGCCATTGTGTATCTCAAAACATCTTCTTATCCTTTATATTTACTTGATAGTTTTCACTCCATACTTGCCATCGTGCTCCTTTTTCTCTCCGTTCAGTAAACACATGGATTAAGTTATTAATACATTGTTATGTATTGAGGTGGGTCTCAAGACACAAGTGCGCTTCAGACTTCTGGCCCAAGTCTGGGATTTGTCAGTGTTCAGAATCTTTGCTCTGCAGTGGACTGATCCGGATAAGCCATGACCTATAGAATCTTTTGAAGTTCCTCATACACACTAAGTTTCACTGTGGACAAGCTCCTATGCACTTTAGTTTTCATAGCATCAAGTCACTTTCTGCTAATCTAATGGGCTCCTCGGTGGGTTCTATGAAGTAAGCACAGATTTGTCTCAACACTGCGATGTTTGTGCATGGCTGTCCAACATACAGTTAGAGGAATGCTGGTGTAAAAGCCTCAAGCCAAGTATGAGTTTAACCTTCTGTTAGAGCCTGTGCCTCATGGAGCCCTGCTCACCTGTGAGCCTACGCTTCTTTCATAATCTGCAAATATACAAAGGTGAAGATGCTACCCAGGAGACTTCTGAGCACTAAGTATGACAGCCCCGTTGCATTACTGAGTGCTGCTAATGGGTATTAACATTGTGAAACATTAAGTATTGTCACTGATGAATCTGTTTGAAATAGCCTCAAGACATTTACTACCTGTAGCTCCCTCCATTCACTCCAGTTCTGCAGCAAAGCTAACAATCCTTCTCAGCTAAAGTAAATATCCTTTGCTGCCTCTGCTCCAACAGTGGAGAGGCAGCAACGAAAGCTTGAAGCACTCGGTTCAACAACGGCAGGAAACTGTTCAGGACCTGAGAACAATCCAGAGCACTGCTAGAAAAGCAGCTGTCAGTGCTTCAACCCCAGAACATGCTATAGCAAACTTGGAACGCATTTTTTTAAAGTCTGATTTACTGAAAGATAGAGATATTGCCACATCTGTATCACTGAACTCTCCACATACCCCCTTGAAATGACTTTCAGAATGGTTTGGGAATCCTTACACCATTTCTTAAGATGTGGGCTTGGATTCCCTTAAACATCCCTTTGAATGCATTGACCATTTCACCGAGAGGGAAAAAGAACCATCTGCTTGTCCTGCTGTAACCTTAAGCTGATGCAGGAGGGTGCACTGCCCCTCTTTTATCCTTGTCTCATGAACACGCTATCCAAGCTTCCAATTGAAAAACAAGTCAATCAATCAAGATGCCTCTGCCATGCAACTTATTAATTCTCAAATCAGTCCAAAGTGCTTGAGATATGACTATAGGAAAAGCTGTCCTTATTCAAGCAAACATTTCCTCTCACAGCACATATACACCATGTGGGAAAATGTCAGAAAGGCTACTTTTGTTTCCTGTGCTCTTCAAGCCTGGATTTCTAATTCAGAAAAGTCATCTTTTACTGAAGCTCGGTTTGTAAAGTCTGCTGTATCTTTGTTAAAGATTCCATTGCTCCTTAATGCTGTTCAGAACGGAGCAGACTGCAGTGACCAGGGCTGGAAGAATAACTGATACTGGCAGCCAGTTAAGGACTGGCACAGAAAGATGAGATATGATTTGCCAAAGGATTTTGTGAAGGTTAAATAACAACCAAGAAACACTTAGAAAGGGATCCTGGGTTCCAGCCCAGACTCTGAATATTGCCGTATCCACAGTCCCAACTTGCTTTAAACCATGCCATTTCTGTCCTAACCTTATTCTTGTGGAGGACTTGGCTTAGTGAGCCCCTTCAGCTTCCCCTTCCCTCATTAGCAACGTTTCTTTTTCCATCCTTAATTGATTTGTCTTCTTAGCCATTCCCTCGCTCTTGTATTTCTTTGCTGAGCACAGTGCTGTTCCACCCCATTCCTCACGCAGTCTCAGTGCTCTGTCTCCCATTTCACTCACTGCTCTCCAAACTCAGCCCCAGATCGGCCTCCTTTTCAGCTTCTCCCCATGCTTTTTGTCTTTTATTTTTTCATCCCAGTTCAACTTTATCCTCTCTGCAAGGCAATGTGTCAGGCTACACCTATACAAGTAACCTAAATTGTGCCAGGTGTCCCACAACTGCCTGTCCCTGTCAGTACGCTCTTAAAACATTTTTCAGGCCCACTTTGGCAGTGAGTGCAGGCTCAGGACTACCTCCAACACAGTGCGTGAATATGGCAAACCTGCTTTGAAAGGCAGCTGAGGAGGATGCAGGCGTATGGCTGTGCCATGCCTACAGACCTCAGACACAGAACAGATCCTGGACCATTTAGGCATGTAGTGATGGAGGGATGGGGGAACGGTTTTAAGTTGAAAGAGGGAAGATTTAGGTTGGATGTTAGGGGGAAGTTCTTTACCAGGAGAGTGGTGAGGTGCTGGAACGGGCTGCCCAGAGAGGTTGTGGATGCCCCGTCCCTGGAGGTGTTCAAGG
>PPHD01008701.1:0-21463 GCA_002909625.1 Bambusicola thoracicus | reverse complement strand
ATTGCAAGGACCTAGATATTTCTCCATGAAATAGAAAAGCAAGAAGGTAATCTTGACCCAGAGAGCAACTGTTTAGGCAGAATACTGTGTGGGTGGATGAACAAAAGGTGTGGGAAAAGGTAAGAACAGAATGAGCCCTTTTTGCATTGTATACTGCTGTTCCCTAGTCTCACTATTATGATTTTGTACTGTCTGTAGGCATTGTAGCAGCAGGGAGGTGGGCATTCTCGTGGTACTTCATGATTTAGTAAGAAAAGGATGAGGTTCCAGAAGTGAAGGATGTAGAAGACTCCAGTTGGTGCACAAGACATTTATTTCAAGTAGCTTTTTCAGGGCTAAGACTTTGCCCACCATCCTCACCCCCTGCAGTACTCTTGTTTCTGAAAATTCAAGCCTGCTGAGCAAGCCTATTAGGTAAGTAAAGTGCCATAAGTGGGGCTTTCCAGTAAACTGTGGAAATCTCTTTATCAGAGGAGTGGATTTTCAAGCTTCGTACCACATGTACATTTATTTACTTGCAAAACATGAAATAGGAAAGACTTCCAAGCCTGATAGGAGAGAGATAATAATATTCCGCTCTGTTTCTTCCTGCCTTTACCCGTTTCAGGTTTCACAGAAGGAAAATTCAGATGTGTAGACTCGGGAGCTGGGGAGTCCTCTGCAAAGTGGACTTGAAAATACTTTTGCAATTTGCTGAAACAAGTAAACTGAAGTGCAGAAGAGAGGCTGAGACATGGCAAGGAATTGGTTAATCCTGAAATGTAAAATATGTGAAAAATCTGCACTATTGTTTTGGTTTTTAGCATATATGGTATTGCTGGGTCAAGTTTCCTAGGGTTTCGTATGTACAGAAAATTCACTCATCATGATACTGTGAATTTAAATGCATTTACATGCCATGCCAGAATCTGATATTATTTGCCTGTACAGGGTTTCATAAGGTGGACCTCTGTGGAAAAAGATGACTTAAGACTTCCAGCAGTAACTTCTCCTTGTTCTCTCTTGGAGGAGAAAGATTTCCTTGTGCTCTTGGTTCTGTGTATTCCGGAGCTTTCCTGTCAGCTTGAGGGGATCAGAACAAGTCTGTCTCCATTGATCAGACTTCTGAAGATTAATGCTCAAACAGTGAAACTTTCCCACACCGCACTGCTAAAGTGATTCAGCAAAACACTTGAACACACACAATCAAATTGAAGTTTAAAACAAGTCGCACAGAATTGAGTTTATATTTGTATTAGTTTAAAATCTCCTTGAAGACCATTATCTTTGTGCATCCTTTCAGGGAAGCTTTATTACACACCAGAGGAAATTAATTATTTCTAGACTGGATGCAACCTAAATACGTGCTTGGATTGCTGTCCATTAGTTTTTGTTTTTAAAGACTGGAATAGAAAATTAAGTGCAAATGAAATATTTAGGAAAGTATGACCATAACTACATCAAGCTGATTATACAATTAAATGGCCTTAATAATAGTAAAAAAGACCGTGCTCTCTAAATGTTAGACATATGCCAGTAAACCAGTTTTACTTTCAGTTGCTGAATAAGAAGTACGGGAGCTCACAATTCCATTTCATTTTCTTCTCTTCTGCTTTCTGTTTAAAGTCAGACATACCAAAAAAAGAGAGGAGCTCCTCAGTAAGAGCTGTCATACGATTTGTCCTTGATTTACACAAAGTCGATGTTGCTGTTTGAAACAGTGTCTCAAGTAGTTTTCTTTAAATGTTAGCCTTAGCAACTCTAAAATTTGTTTTAGCTTGGCATGGTAACCAGGGGTTATTATTTTCCCCTTCAATAAGAGGGAGTCTGAATATCAAATTCATATACTTTGGTCCTTCTTTGATTAATGGACAGGTTCTTTCAGTGTGTGGTTTAAAACACACTTAGGAAAATGAATTTTACAGCATTAATTAAAAAAAGTAATTTATGAATGTGGAACTCCTGTTTCATCTTCCCAAATTAGATTAAAAAGGTAAAGATTAAAAAGGATTGTTCTGGAACTGTGTGCAGAGGGTAGAACTGATTATAATTCTTCTTTAGTATTTTGAACTTTGATTATGAACCTCTTCTGAAATTTCACACTTCCATTACATATTTCTCATAGCCTTTAAATGTAGTTATGGTGCAACAAATGTATATCAGATTCAGTGCACTAATAGTAGATGAAAGGTGTGCTATTGAAGGAGTTATTTTCCCCAAGTATTCATATACGGTCACTGGAGTTCCCATGGCTCTATTCCACAGAGACACTTTGCCTGTTAGTGGATAAACAGACATTTTTCCTAGCAAAACTGAGAAAAATCTGCCCTCCGGGAAAGCGGCTTTACACTTCCTATAGCACTTGGTCCTATAAAGCTCCTAGAAGGCCCCTACAAAGTCTTCAAGAGCTAAGAAACCCATTTCACAATGCTGCCATAACACTGCATTTTTATTTGTCTCTTTTCATTTAACATCTCTAGTAAACATTGTCAATGAAGCTGCAAATTATCATCCAAGTGCCATCTGGAACAATCGGTCTTTAAATGTGACTATTTAAAAATGAGGTGTTAAGCCATGCTGCATAATATATGATCCCTGAACTTTCTATTTTGGTTTGCTAATTCATTCATAGCGTGCCAGTCTGCTTACCCCCAGCTGCATTCAGTACTTTGAAGGAAGGGCTTTACTAGTTACTTTAACACATACTGTTATGTGTACAATGGGTCGTAAAGCGAAATGACACTGAAGCTGTATTTTTTTTCTTAGGGAAAGACACATTTTCATAAATACTTTAAAAAAAACCAAATGCATGTTTTTCGGGGTTGAAAAGTCAGTTCCCTCTGCCTCTATGACTTTTATTCCATAATTTGAGAGTCTTTTTTTTTTTTTTTTTTTTGAGGGAGAGTGGAAGGAAGCTCACTGCAGAAGTGTGTGCTAAATGTCTAGTGATTGCGGCACCTGAGCAGTCAGTTCTCATACCATCAGATGGGCCCAGCCTAGTGGCAAGATGTGTGCAGTTAAGTAACATTTGTAGGCCTTGATCTCCAGGGGCTTCAGAAGCACTTGAGAAAGAGATTTGAGCAGCTAAGGGAGAATAGAAGGAGGTGCTTACTGCTGTCCTAGCCGTGTCCCATCCCAGCCTCCTGCCCATCCCCAGCTGCTTGCTGTAGGAGACGTGGTGCAAAATCTGTTCAGAATGAGCCGAAACAGTATTCCAGCCCCTAATCCAAAAGACAGCACCGTATGGGCTGCTGTGAAGAAGTTAACTCAGTCCTAAAATGCGTCGTGAAATCTATAGAACTTGCAAAGGCTGCTGTTACAAGTACGTAAGGACTGTATTTTATTTCAACAACTTAAGTCTCTCAGATTTGGGGAGTAATGTTGTCTTTTTAGGAGAGATGATAAACTGACCTCAGTTGATGAGTAGATTATTGAACATGACCTAATTATGATGGTGTGGATGGGAACTGTTTTCTGACTGGTTGAGAAAAGCTCTGCGGGAAAGAGCTATGCAAGTCTGTGGTAACCATGACAGGAGGGGACGAGTGGGAGTTAACTCTTGAGAGTCTGCTCCAGGCACTGGGACAGGAGCTGTCTGAATAGAAGAACTGAGATGTATTTCAAGTCATTGAAAAGGTCCAGTCCAGATAAGAGCAGCAGGCACATCTTTTTGGGTGAGCCCTGCAGAGAGGGAGCTTGTGTCTGTTAAAGAAAGACCCATGCACTAGTGCCTGCAGCATTTGTCTTCAGTGGAGCAGAATATTTAGCAGTTAAAACATTCCCCATAGAAGTTACTGATTAACTCCTACTTCATCAGCCTGAAAAGGGTGTCCTATCTGAATGCAAGGCTGCGTGGGGCCTATTTAGGAGAGGTCTGCTAGAGCTGTCACCTGCACAGTCTCTCTTTTTGAATTGGATTTAGTTACCAAAGTCCTCATCTATGTACCCCAATCTTCTAAAGCCTGCTGTACATTTCTTCATGTCCTCAGCATGTCCTGACTTTTGTGTATCTGTGCTTTTTCTGTCTTCTAAGGGCCTTTGGAGGCGCTTTTTCCTTCACAGTATTTTGGGGAGACAGCCGGGTACTTAGGGAGTAATAAATCCTGGGAGATGAAGGTTGGAAAGGGCTTTGCGCTTCTTGCAAAACAAACAAGCAAGCAAAAATAAAACAACAAATGCCCTAATCCTCTGTTCCAGGTTACAGAAAACAAACACAACACAGTGACTGGCTGGGGGCGAGGCACGGAGCTGCTGCTGCTGGATGCAGTATCCTCAGATGGCCTGCTGTTTGCTCAGTGGTTCTTAAAGCTCTGCCTTGTTTTTCAGTCAAGAGTAAGGATTGAGGGCCACATCTGCATCTCCATGCTCTAGAATTGATTCTGATAATTTCACGTGTGGATTAAGAAAAAGTAAGGCTGGAAGAAGTGCTAAATGCAGAATTTTAAAAGCATTCTTATTTTGGCTTGCAACATTTCCTCTTTTTATAATGTTTTTTTTTTTTTTTTTTTTAATGTAGCATTCACAGAATGGAAAATATATTTTCTTACTTTAGCTATGAGGAACACCTTGTTTCTTAAATAAAACTTGTTTTCTGTGGACTTCGGTGTACTGTAAGCCCTTTCCACTGCTTTCCATCACGCTGCAAGACAGGAGAGCAGAGTTAAGGTTAGGAGAAAAGAATGTTAACAGGTCAAATGGCTGCTGAAAAACAAAACCTTTAATATTAGAATTGTCCAAATATTCTCACTTTGGATACACTAATTTGGGTTTGTCTTACCTACAGGTACAATTTACGGGAAACCTTTAGGCTTGCAGTCAAGCTGGAAGTCACAGCAACCTTTACAGAACTGGCAGAATCAGCCATGGATTAAAACCTGCCCTGAGAGTGTGGCCAAGTAAGCATCACCTTCTCAGGAAAGCAGGCTCACCTAACCCCTCCACAGGTCTCCTTCCGTGAACTTCACAGTTTCTTTGGATCTCCCACCACCATCAGCATCTAGTTCTGTGTTCTTTGCCAGACCTGAAGCTGTATGCAAGAGCTGTCTCTCTTACATATTCAGACTCCCCCAGTCTTGAAATGCCAATTGAAGATATGATGCCTCAGTATTACATTTAGTTGATAGACTTTATTGCTTTGCTTTGATTTTTTTTTTTCATACCATACGTGTGCAAATATTTTTTGCTCTGAATAGGCAAGTTGCTTTGGTAATGTGTTAGAATATAGTTGTCTCCTCTGCTGTCTAAAATGAGCTTATCCTATATTGGAAGTATTACAACCTCTTGTCTGGTAAAAGCAGATTCTGTAAGAAGTTAAAAGCGGTAGGAAATTAAAGTAAGGAACAGGTGCCAAATAACCTAACCGTACTATTTTGCATTTATGAATAATCTCCTCTTTCCTAATGCCTCAGACTAAAAAGGCTTATTTAGTGTATGTGCCTCAAACTGTAATATAGTGCTTCATTTCCCTCATAATTTCTGAAGCTGGGAGCTAAAATAATGTTTTTCTGGGCCTTAGCACATTGCTTGATCTTGCAAAGTCTATTTCATGGTCTGCTAGATTCTAATGGAGATTGTTGGTAATGAGATAACGTTTATTTATATAAAAGTAAATTTACTGCCAACTGCCTAAAACTTACAAGCACTTGAAATAACAGGTTATTTTAAGTTTTAAATTCATTTTATTAGTGTGTAAGAAAATATACGGAGGTCAAAATTTGAACCCCCTAAAAACAACAGTGCGGTGTATTTAGATGTCACAGTATCAAGACAGATAGGCTCTGCAATCTTGTAACTGAGTCTGTATATAAATGTTTCTGTTGGAGTTGCTTTTATGCTTGGAGCTTCTGCTTCCTAAGACGTGAAAATCATTTGGCAATAAATCTTAAAACAGATTCAGTCTTACTTGTGTCTGTTAATGTAGTCGACCTTAAAGCTTAACCCTAGGCAAACAAATGTGAAAATTCTATAGATGCACTTGAAAGGCTTTGAGAATGACCTTGATATTAGATGTGTTAATAGCATTTTTAGCAGAGAATCTGCAGTAGGCTTTTTGCCTAGAGCCACATTGTAAATTATTGCTGCATTGCAGATTACAGTTAATTGTTCAAGGGAAGTGGGGGAAAAATTATCATTCTGAATTCCCAAGTGAGATCTTCAGTACATCAGTGAAGGCCAAACTGAAAAGTCTACTGTGATAAAATAGATGCTCTACAAACCAAATAGAGGAAAAAAAAATTGTTTCCCCAAAGAGCTCATTGTGGTGTGTGCGCTGTCTGTGCCTTAACTTATGGGATGTGCCCCTTTAGCATCCTCACGGTTCTGGCTGTTCAAGTGATTATGAGATGGATCATAGAATCATAGAATCACTCAGGTTGGAAAAGACCTTAAAGATCACTGAGTCCAACTGTGACCTAAGCATACTACCCTAACAACCCTCCGCTAAATCACGGCCCTGAGCACCACATCTAAACACATCTAGGGATGCCTCAGTTCAAATATTTTGAGGGTGTTTAATTCAGCTGATGTGTCTGAGTGCTGAATGATATCTAGAACCATATTTCTCACTTGTGATAATAAAAAATCACATTAATTTTGTAAACATGAAACAAGTTAAACAACTAGCCATTTAAAAATCTTTATATCAGCTTAGTATGCATCCACAATAGGGGAAAAAGAATATCGGGAGAGGTCTCTCTCCTGTTCACAAGGTTAGTAATTGGATTATATATTGATTTTAAATTAAATTCTTCATGTATGCAACAGAGTGAGACTGTAATGAGTTCAAAGGTTTAGTGAGTTCAAGTTTGAAATTGTGAAGCCGTGGCCTAATTGTGTGGCTGTACAAAGCTGTACAAGTAATTATTTAGGGGATGGCACATCGGGTATGCACAAACTACTTTTTAAGGGTTAGAGACTCTTAAAAATCTTTACTAGCTCTATCTGTTTGTTTTTAAAGAATGCTGTAAACATTGGTGATTAAGTGCAGTGGCTTCAGGCAAAAGGAAACGCAGTACCTAACCTTCAGAACCCTCTCAAAGTTCATAAAATCATAGGTTTACCTAAAATAATCACTTTTTCTTGTTTTCATTATTTAAGAGTCCAAAATCATAGGGTTTTCCATTGCTATGAAGCTGTCAGTCCTTACCATACAGGAAGATCTACTTTGAATCTTAGGTTTTATAGCCAATGGTTTGAAATGAGTAATGCTTGTTTGTTTGAATCAATACAAAGCAAAAGCAATGTGGAAAATGTTTTTAAATGGTTTCATAAAAAGTTTATAACAGAAGCAGATGGAGGGAAAATAGGGCAAGCTTTGCCAGCATTATAGGAGGTGGGATTTTGGGTTTTGCAGAGGTATGCTTTATCTTGTTTGCTCTTTGTAAATCGTGTTAGGCTGAAGTTATACAACTTCGTAATTTTTTTTTCCTGGAGAGAGCATTCTTCGTTGTTTTTTTTTCCCTCTTTTTTCCTCTTAAGTAGCTTGGCTAATTAATAGAGAGCATTTGGGTAAAATACATTTAGACTGGAATTAGACAGCTAGGTTCTCTTTTTCTATCTACGGTACTCATTGATGAGCAAGATGGAGATGAGACTTGAAAGAAGGAGATCAAAATTCATGTTCAAGTATTTATATCAAATTCAGGTTTATGTTTTAGGAAAAGTTTTAAAATGGATGTTCAGGAAATAAATTTAAGGAAAAAATCCCCCTTGATTTGTACAGATGCTACTGGGGGATGTATCTTGTGCTTTTCCCTTGCCCTCGTAGCCATGAGAAGCCAACGTAACACTCAAGAAAGTTTCACGACGGAGGCTCAACCAGCAGGTTCAACTGTTCACTCCTGCAAACTCAGCTCTTTATTCCTGCTATCATCCTCACTTAGAAACTGACGAGCCTGCAGTTGTTTGGTCAGCCACTCCATGCAGTGAAATTGAAAACTGAGGAAAAGTCATGCTTATCCAACTCTGTATTTCTGATTAAGTTCCATGAACTGGTTCACTTTGCATCTGCATTCCAGTTCACTCCCCATCACTGCAGAAAAAGATAGGGATGGGTGGGAGTGAAATGGGTTATAGGTCCTGCCATCCTGGAGCCAACTGAAATGTGCACAGATGGTTGGCTAGAAGTTAAATTAGGTCTCTGCTGGCCAGTTTGTTTAATTATATCTGTGATTGAGGAGATGCTGCTCATTCCTGAAATACATAGCAGTGTGTGCCTCTGTACCCAGCACAACTGTCTGCCTGCCCTGGGCTGGCAGGGTGGATCTTGAAACAAGTTGGCACTCTGCTTTTTCCAGAATGGCTTCTTCCATTGAGGCTTTTACTGAGCATCAGGATAAGCTAAACTAAACAACTAAAGCTTTGAAACAGCTAAGTATTTGCTAAGTATTTTTCTTGAATGTGGGTTAATATCAGGGCAGACTTATTTTGAATGATTGTCCATTTATCTTCCGATTTTAAAAAAGAATCAGAAATATCAGTTCCCTAGGCACTTCAGACAACTAACTTAAAGTGTAAGAAATCTGGACAATAAGCACCATAATTAGTGTAGAAAGAAAACTGCTACTCCCAAGTATCTAATTCAAAAACTATGAAGAACCAATGATTAATAATTGTACCATTGCATCTGTGGCATGATTGCCCTTTAGCACTTTTAAAACACAAAACCAAAAGCCTCAAATCGTGTCCTAGGGGTCAGACCATCTTTTTTGAGTCAGTGAGACAAAAACATAGAAAAAGTGCAAAATCATTTTCTTATTTATTCAGAATAGGGCCAGCTTTAGGGCTGTCATGCTGCATCTGGTAGCCAGAGCCAGTCTCCTGGTTGGCAGATCTCATAGAGCATGGATAAAGAATTGTACCTTGGCAACCTGCAGGTAGCTCCTACATCTATGGAACCTATGTAAAATGTGTTAATGGTCACTTGCTCTGCTTCAGATTCTGTGTAAATTCTGTCTGGGTTACTGTCTTGTCTTGTTTCATTTTGAAGATGAATATATGCCTCCTCTTAAGATTCATAGCAAGCTGACCAAACACTGTCTGAAGAAGAAAATGCAGGCAAGTTAATGTGCAATACGAAGAATTGTCATATTGCTTACAAAAAACATGCATGAGAGACTGAGCATATGGGATCAGCAGTAGAGGAAAGAACATCATGTACAGTAAGAGGTATAGCTGTACCGCTGACACAAAATCATTTATGTCATATCACCCAGGCTAGCACTATAACAGCCAAGACTCAGTCATGCTCCTGATTTTTGCAACAATAAATGGCATTTCAGATTTCGAGTTTATTTTCCATCATGATCATGATAGACAGCTCTAAGTAAGGGTGCAAATCCATCTTGCCAATGTCAGTAGACACTGAACTGATACAGTTTTGTATGCCTAAAGGTAGAGATTTCCCAGAGGTTAGCTGTGGGGCGCACTCCACTCCAATATCAGTCAGTGCACCAAAGTGAATCTAGGGTACTACATTGCTGTTAAATTATTGAATTTCCAACTGAATAAATTACTCTTTTTTTTTTTTTTTTTCCACTAGAAGGTTGCTATCTATTATTAACTTAGTTCTGTATTCAAATTCTGCTTTGCAGAAACACTGTTTGAATGTAATGGGGAAACGGACTGCTGTGCAATCTATAAAACTCTTCTTAGTTTTACTGGATGGAAAATATTATAAAAATGTAAACGATTAATCATTTCTCAACATATACCCTGGGTTTTTTTATTATAAGCAAGTGGCTTAAATATTTAGAGTGCAGAATTAATAGTCCAGAGCATACTAAAATATTGTCACATACTTGACAATTCTAGAAACAAAGAAGTTGCTGCATTGTTTAAAATATTAACTATATGTTTTATAGCTGAAATTAGTGTTTTTCAAAGTAACAGATTTTCATATTTAATTGATAGGAGAATGTAACTGTATCTGGAAAGAGTATGTTTTAAGAACTACGTCGCTTTACTCTGAGCATTACATCATTTACAGAAATACTGCATGATTCAAGATTCTATTAAAACATGCAATTCTTCTAATAGTTTAATCAATTTTGGTTGATGTCTGTTCTCAAAAAAACGACAGAAGTGTTGAGAGCTGTTATGGTAAAATATTAGTAAGAATGCTTTCAATCTACTGTGCATAGACAAGGACCGTTAGCTTGAGAGGAAGCTGTCAAAACTGTGACGTAGTACAAGTGGTAGCTAAACAAAAAAGGGAATGCTAAACACAACTATATGCAAAGCAGAACTGAACTGACAATTCTATAAAGGTCTCTGTGTGCATGAAAGCCAAACTGAAAGTTATGGATGAAATTTAAAATAACAGATCTGGGACTGTTGTAACTGTTGTGCTGAGCTATTATCGTAAACGTTTCATTCAGTTCAGCCTTCCAGGGTACCACATGATGAAGTTTAGGTGCTCTTACTGCATTCAAAGCTGCAAGCTCACCTAGGTTGATTACTCTTGGCAATGTTGCAAAGTCTTGTCGAATCCTAAA
Organism: Bambusicola thoracicus; assembly: GCA_002909625.1. NCBI lineage: Eukaryota > Metazoa > Chordata > Aves > Galliformes > Phasianidae > Bambusicola > Bambusicola thoracicus. The sequence goes on along the minus strand of PPHD01008701.1, from coordinate 10,991 downwards.
AGAGAGCAGCAGGTTTAGGGAAGGTGAAGTGTTAGATGTGAGTAACTCCAGTGGATATTGGTGGGTTTAGAGTTTTTTGTGAAATTCAGATTCAGTGCTTGTCTGTAGTTCAGAAAAATACTTAGCACAAACACTGAAAAGTTTGATACATTTGGTATTTTTGGACCTTTTACTATTCTTGTAATATTAAAACTTTACAGAGATTGGGTTAAATTCATCTCTACTCCTCTGTCACCCTATATATATGTTTTATGCCAATTCCTTGATTTGTCAACAAATGTTGAGGCCTCATTGTACTCTGTTAAATAATGACTACACACCATTCTGTGCACTAAAGAGTTTGAGATGACAAAGGTTTGGAAGGGGAAATAGAGATGAATGGCTTGGCCAGAGTTGTTCAGGAGACTGCACTTTTGTCCAGGTGCTCTGTAGCTTTGGTCAAGCTTTTGGTAGCTTGAAAAATGCAATGGTATAATGCACAGTTCAGAGCCATAAAATTCTTCTTACAGGCAATAATTAGTGGAGATCACTTTTAGCACTTTGTACACAATGGATAGCAATTTCAGCTTTCAGTGTATATTGTAATTTTATGAAAATAGTTTTGAACTAAAATTATGACATTCTTATAAACAAGTATTGCCTCAAGTAGCATGAGAAATGGCAGAATTAAATTTAAAATGTTTTGAAGCAAAAATCCCAATATAGTAACAGAGAAAAAAGCAGTTCAGAAAAGGCAAGAAAAGCAGTGCGCAAAGGTCACTGATATGTTTTGGTTTAAAAATAACTTGCCCTTTTTTGATCGCAAGGAGAAAGGAAGGCAGTATAAAGGCGTGTTATGTCACTGGTTTGAATTATGGCATGGTCACAGACAACAGCGTGAGTGCAACTTGTGCCTGTGGCAAACTGCAGCTTGTTTCAGGAGAGGCCTGGGCTGGTACTTCTGGCAAAGTTCTGTGTAATCACTGTCATGGACTGGTTGCTGCAGCAACGTCGGTAAGGCAGGGGCCAATGGTTTGATTTCACCAGCTCTAATTATCATGAGATCCTCCAAGAGTGCTTTAAAGTGACTGAATCCTGAATATGGAGGTGTGACTAGTGTCCAAGTAAGATCTCAGTTTAGCTTTGAAAATTGTGTAGCTGCAGCTGCCAGGGAAATGGCTGTGAACGTGCTTACTTTGCATCTTGAAATGATAAATTGGAAGAAAAATAAAGAATTCATTTTAAGGCCACTGTGAAATCCTGATGCTTATGACGCATAGTAATTTCTAGAGGTATTGAATTTTGCTTCAGTACTAATATACTATTCTATAAAACTTAACACCTTGAAGAATTGGTTGTGTCCTAGTTGCCCTTGTCACATTTCCTTTCCTGGTATAATTTAGCTATGCAGTCTAGCTTCTAATTTTCTTTTGTTTCAAAAAGAAGTGTGAATGTCCCCCAAGATGTGACTGAATGGGTCTCCCATGCAGGAGAGATAAGAGGCCTGGCTACATCCACCTTATCTGGAGGAATAAGTCTTCTTGGCAAAAGAAATAAGGCTTCATGCAGTAAGATCTTGCAAAATAAAACACAGTATGTTGTTGGACCTCATATATGGGTATAGTAATGTGAGAGAAGTCTACACGGCAGACAAAGTTCCGATACTGCTGCCTTTGGCTTCTACTAATTGCTACATTCCCTATGTTCATCAGGATTCACTAGAAGTGAGAGGTTGCTGGTTTTGATGGAAATAACAAGAAACCTGAAGTGAAGGGTGAGTAGACTCTAACATGGAGTTGTAATGACTAATGAAATCAGAGTGAAGGCTGAATGACGTTGATGTCTATATGATAAACAGTAGTGGGTCAAAATCTGAACAATACTATACCCCAGGAAATCACAGCTATATTTAGGAAGGGAAAAAAAAAAAAAAGCCTGAAACTTGCCTGTCAAGTTGCATTCCTCTTATTTATGTTTACTCTTTCCCTGTTGTCTCTTCTGTGGTTTTTTTTTTAACTGTATTTCCTTTTGAGCCTTGACAAGATAGACAGTATTATTATGTTGATGCATTAGGATAGAAGAAATTTAGAAATTAGTATGTGGAAGTGGTTGATAGCACAACTTTTTCTGATGTTCTAGACCCTTAGCAAAAATTGTAGGTACCAGAAACTCCTGTCTAGCTCTTGCCAGCTCATTATTTCATCTGTCAGTTTTCCCTCTGGGCCACAGCACCAGTATTCTGTAGCTGTTCCTTCTCTCAGTTCCTATGACTTCTCTTTCACACTTGGGCTCTTTCATGAAAGAAAAATCAGCATGATTTTTCTGCCTACAAGTTTCTTACTCCTGGGTTGTCCTGTGCATCTCTCTTTGGTGACGCATACCTGTTTTTTGGTTGTGGCAGACCCTGTTGTTTCAGCAGTCTGGTTCTAAATGAAATCCTTAAAGCGTCAATAAAATTCTTTTGAAAAAAAAAAACAAAACAAAAAACCCAGAAAACAACTGCTGTTGTAAAAGAGGATAAAATGTTGGGCTGCTGAATGAATCGTGCCACTGCCTACTCATGTGCCCAGCTTAGTTTTAGGAAAAGGTCTATTCACAGTGGCACTCAAACACATACTTCTGTGCTTTAAAGAAGTCAGTTGCAGAGAACTGGTTTTCAAATTACACTAAATTATATAAATCACTCACACATGGCTGTGGAGCGTCAGTCAGCTTTTTGAGATGTTAGCCTTCTAAAATAAACAAGACTAAACCCAGCGGGAAGAACACCCACATTCCCTTCATTCTTTTTCCATATTTTAGTCAGACGATTCTTCTGCAGCCAAGTCTTGCTGATTTGGAGAATGGGGAATTCATTCATGCTCACCTCATCAAAAAACTTTTGTTGATCTTTCATACTTGTGGAGGAATGGCACAGGCCTGCAGGCTAGAAGACCTGAACATGTCTCTTTTGCCTACTGTAGGTGAAAGAAATGTACTTTCACATCTGACTTTTTCTTTAGGATGAATGTAGATTTCAAATCAAAATGTCATTCTTGGAGATTTCTTTTCTTGAGCCAAGCACTTCAGGCTATCTCCGCTTGTCTGAGTAATGAACCGTGAGGTACACTGGAATCTTAAACACAAGTCTAAGTAGTCTGCTGAAGTTTGGGATTAATCACCTTCAGCTGAATGTGTGCTTACTTGCTTTATGGTGCTGCTGATCAAGGATCATCCTATCCCGACTCTTTATGCTAAAAAATGTCTACAAAATTGTTCTGTGACTGACTTTCCACAGTTAGCTGAAATGAATACTCTAAAATCCTTATCAACATAATGAATCTCCTTCTCATATACTGCAGACTTTTATTAGGAAAATGTAATTGTATGTCTTTCCTTACTCAAGCCTGACGATTCTGCAAGCATAGACAAGATGAATGTGCGTCATTCTCTCTGGGATTCTGTGTGTTCCTTGTTTCTCACAGCTCCCTCGCTTTTAGGATGGACATACATTTAATCAGAGCATTACTGTCAGTCATACTTAGTCATGCTTGGAGACATAACTTTGGCTAGTAACTAATTATGCTCTGATTTTGTTAATGAATTCTTCTTCAGGACATCTTAATATATATTCCTCTGTAGTATCTCACTCTGTACCTATACACTAGTCACACACAAATAATTATCTTTAGTAGGCTGTTATTTATGGCAAGCTTGACAATAAGATGGCTAAATTCTTTGAGGCTGCATGCTCTAAGGTTAGGATCCTTACCTTCCCTGGACTTCATGGCAAATTGTATCTGGTAGAGCTGCTAAGCAGCTTATAACATCAATGCTTTCTATGCAGATCTCCACATATTGTGTCAAGTAAGTATTCTTCTCTTCCTTTTTCGGAAGAGAAACTGAAGGATAGCAGTGATTTAATTTGCAATAGAGCAGAGGGACTTGAGTAGCATCTTTCTGGTTGTCTCAAGCCAGGAAGTCAAACTTCAGCCTTGTTCACCTTTTATTTGGTGCAGGAATTCACTGTGCTGAATGGTGCATTGGTGCAGAAGAAGGAGCACTAAAATTTTCTTTGTTTTTTGTCCAGCATCTAGCCAGGGAACAAGAAGTCTGGTTGAAGTTGCTTTCTTCTATCTGCAGGCAGACTGCAGCTTTCATAGGAGAGTGAATACTTTTTGATTCTTTTGTGGAAATTTATTTCAAGTTTCCAACCTATGAATATAAACATTAGTTGGGAAAATGAAAGATTTTCTTATTGATAAGCCGTGAAATTAAATTCTCCTTTGATCTTTGCTGGAGATGATCATACACACAGCTTTCTGTGTGTATGGAAAATTACTTGCATTAAACATCAAGAAAATAAAACAAAAGCTATGACTGTTTTCATAGAGAATAATGGTGTCACGTTATGCTTTATCATTATAATTTATCTATGCATTGTGTAGAAAATAAATCCTTTTAAAGGCTTTTGTGAGGAATAATTAAATAGATGAAAAGTGGCATTACTAAAAGTAATCAACAAAGTCTTTTGTTAGTTGTGGTCAGATCCAAAACCTGTTAAGATGGTAAAATGGCTTATACTGACTTCAGCTGGCTTTTGTTGCTCTCCATATAATCAACAGTGTTCCACAAAAAGGCTGTTATATTGCTTTTCTCTACCATAGGATATGGTGTGTAAAATATTGGAAATTAGAGCAAAGAACAAAGAAACCAAAAAACCAAGTCTTAATATCAATCATGATGCAGAGTCAAATTGTAAATGGCGTTTAGGTGTCGAAAGATCAGGCAAGAAAACCAGTAGGCTTTTCAAAATCATGGAGGTGTTTTCCTCTATGATAAAAAGAACTGCAGAGCTATGTTTTGAAATCTGTCTGTTCACTCGAAATGAGGCTCCTAGAAAAAAGCCCATTTGATTTTGAAAATCAAATGAGCATTATTTAGTCATTAAGCCACTGAGGTGTCTTTGCAAATGCTACCTGGAAAAATAACTTCTATGACACCTTTTTTATTATCAGTAAGTGCAGTTTGCAGAGTTTAGTCAAACTAGGACCACTGTCTCAAATGTGAGTGGTCAGCAATGATTCTGGGGTACATGGCAATAAAGCAATGTGAGAAAATGTTTGTTCTATTTTAACAAATACAATTGTTATGATGAATGAGTTATGTTTGTAAGAAAAAGGTAAACAAAATATTTTAAAAGGTTTTGGGATTAATGGAAAAAAAATATCAATAACGATGTTAGTAAGATAATAGGAAACTTAAGAGCTGATACATGAAGCAGAATAAACTGTTTTTCTTCCTAGTAATTTAGAATCAAAATGCAGCTGGTGAGGGAAATATACCTACCAAATCAGTGTGACTGAGAAGCTATGTAAGTCCAAATTTTAACATGTCTTGGAAAACACCTTGCGAAAAGTCTCTATCATCTTTAGGAAGTTAGCAAAACATACCATTTTTTTCCTGTACATCTGAGGTGGCATTTGAAGGTTTCTGTAAGTGCTTCATTGTTTCAGAGCTGAAAATTTGGAACCTAGGAAGCTGGAGTGTGTAATAAAATGCTACCATTTATGGAAGATGTGTTACTGTTATCAGATATCCCAAATGGCTCCTGGGTACAAAGTTTAGTTAAATAGTGAGTCAGTGTAAAAGTAATTTAATCTTTAAAACCGTGGAATGAGGAACAAAAGCTGTCAAATGGCCAAGCTGAATGCAATTCTCTTTTGGCAGTCTTTTTCAGACACAGTGTAGGATTTTGTATACAGTCTTAATACCCATAATTTATAAGATGTGGTTTAATTGTCTTAATCTCCCATTGTGAACCTATGCAACTAAAAGACCTTTGCTTCCTGTCAGTGTGTGCAATTTACTGCAGTCACATTAATGAGTCAGGAAACATTAAAGACTCTGTAGTGTTCAAAGACCTTCTACGTCAAAAGTGCCCTATTATTAGTAAGCAAAGATTGTGTTTAAGCTTTCTGAAATGACTCAATTCTCAAGATAAACTGTTTTACAGTGGAATCCTGTATTTTCCAAAACTGGGCAGGCCTATATGTACCTAACAGACCTGGCATAATGAATGCAATGTAGCTTACAAAGATGGGGTGCACATATACAATGTCAGGCACACAGAAAAGGTATGAAATATTAAATACTTTCATCCTATTTTGCTGATGCATCTGAAAGCACAGTCATTTGCTGCAAAAACCTGATCAATTAAGCCAATAGAGGCTTAATTTTTTTTTTTTGCTGCTGTCTCTTGCCTCAAATGAATGTTATAATCTTAATAGGATTTTTAAAAACTTTTGAGGTCTTTGTAAGCTTAAAAATAAGCAAGAACTAGGAAGAATGCCGTAACTCCAGCTACCCACAATTGGCAGCTTGTAAACTCCAAAATCTAGTTAAAAGGGTTGAATTCTGTAGAGAGGCTTGTTGTTACCTGTTAGCATTTATCAGCAATAACTGCATAAACACAGCATGCTTACTAGAAAAGCGAATGCAAATTACCTTTGCTACGGTAGACTAATCATTAGACCTCAGAGGAAAGAAAAAGAATTACTTCTGTGCTAACTTCTGTTATCTTTTTTCTTTCCTTCCAGGTTGGGAAAATGGGAGAGGACCACACTGAGTAAACTTGGAACTAAATTTGTAGTGACTATTAGCTGTAAACAAGCAGCTGGCTTCAGTCCCATGCTGTCAGAAGTCTGTAGTATGTTTTACCTTTGTCAGCATAAAACAGCTGCCTGGTCAAGTTCATTAAAAATAGATTTAAAGCCTATTATAAATGTTCTGCATCTCACACACAGAATCTTAAAGAATACTAAAGGATCCTACTGAAATCTTGGGCGTTTATTTCATAGAAACTGAATGGATGTTGACTGCTGGCTGCTGGATGCTCTGTGATGAACAGTAAATGGCTTGGATTAAGAAGTGGCCAAAAGTTATAATTGACACATGAGGAAAAATAACTAGTTAAGTTTTTAATAACACCAATGGAAACAGCACAGCATTTCAGAGAACAGCTTTGGAAGCTGCCAGAATCCGAAATATCACTACCTTCTGTGGGCCTTTCCACCTGAAGTATGACTAAGTGGTGAAACTTGCCCACAGTTTTAGGGCAAATCTGTGATGTCTTACTGCCACAGAATCTCAGCACCAGATCTGCAGTTTAGATGTTTAATTTAGTTTGAATGCTATCTGACTTTCATTAATCAGCAAGCAACAGAAATAAAAGTGCATTCTGTCATTTCTTTATCAATTATCCATGAGAGAAGTGGGAAGTGCCATCCCTACAGCAAATTACCTTGCAGAGTTTGCAGATGTGCATGTAATTAAAGCACAGTAACCTCCTCTGTCTCTCAGAGGACAGCTCAAGACAGAGGATGTAGCTTCTCTAACGTGCCTAACTAGGGCACAAGAACAAGTATAATTGTTATGTTTAGCAGTGGCTGACAGTATTGATGCTTGTGGCTTCACTGCAGTTATCTTTAGAACCTGTAGCAGAAATGGATGTCTCTGTGTGAAAAATCATGTGTATTATCTAATTCTGCAGGTAGCTGAAGGGAGTAAATTTATACCTCCCGGTCTGCTGTCCTCTACATAGATTGAGTTATGTTGACAGGAACGACTGAAAGCTACAATGCAATGCAGTTATTGCTCAGCTTTAGAACGTTGCAAAATGCTTTAGAACAGCAAGTGATATATCTAGTTAATATTTTAGAGAAAATGCTTACCTCAAATATAGTGTACTTAGAGAATTAACTAACTTTGATTTCATTGTAAAAAAAAAAAATGCCCTAACATCTTTAATAACCTCAGAGGTTGAGAACTTCAGTTTTACTGTATCAAAATGCTGACTGAGCCTTTCCTCAGGATCAGTTCAAAGGCAAGAGCGCAACTTGCTTTGATCAGAGACACCATCCTAATTATTTTATGCTTCTAGCAAAGTCTGCATTGCCTTGATAACTTCAGTTGGCAAATTTACCCTTCCTTCTTCCATCATACTACAAAAAATACTCACACATATAACTCATGAGCTATGATAAATGATCTCCTACACTTTGTGGTCTTACCTCTGACTAAGAGACTAAGGTTTACAGTATGCTGATGGAAAGTACTTCATTGCTACATATTCTGGAAGAAAGCAGAGAAAAGAAAAAGCGGTTCTCCCTATGTATTATGTACCTGGGTCAACCACCTCAGATTTCTGAAAATTGCAAATTATATATCTGTATGAGAACTGCTGAGTCACAGCCTGATCCACTGATTGAGCACCTGGGGGAAGGAGCCCTGGGAGCACAGGGGAAGGCAATTCAGCTGTGCGACCAGAAGGGGTGGAGCCTCGCTGCACTTCTCTTAGACCTCATTTAAGGCCTGACTGCCCTGAAAAAGAATCTCTGGTTGGAAATTCTTTCTTTATGGAGTCTTTTCTGCAAGCCTAGAATTTCAGAGATAGGTGAGTACTGTTCTTTTTCCTTTGTAATACCGTTTCTTCTGCACTAGTCCCTTTGCTGTTCCGCTTCTGTGTTGCCCTTCTGCCGTGTTAATCTTTCCAACTGTAACAATGTAATGTTTTAAATTTATTTTATATCTAACAACTACCCTCAAATCTGGCAGGTCACAGTTGTACTCTGCAATGGACAATTAATTGCGTGTACCAGAGAAGAGAGTGAAGCCTGTTCTCTGAAAGGAGAACAAAATATTATACAATTTAATGTTCCATAGTGGGACTAAATGCCTGGCAATAGGATTCTTGCTTTTAGAATCCTTACAGGAGCCCTCTAATGCACTATCTTTTGTAACTGGGGCTAAAAGAAAACCTGTGTAATGCACACCTGATCTACTCCTTCGTTCCTTAACTACAAGTCTTCTGTGGATGAGACAGCCCAATGAAATGCTTTACAAAAACTGAATTGAGCCTAAATCCTGCCTTCTGTGCTAAAGGAGAAAGGATGAAAAGTACCATAAATCCTCACATAAATAATGAGAGTTGAATCATTTGCATTTGTGTACTAGAAGAAGCTTTTGTCTTGTGTGTCATTTCTTCTGATGAGAGTTGCCTGGATTTCCACAGGGACCTTGTCATTACCTTCTCTGCCCTAGCATGTTACTGTGTTGCAACTGGCAGGTCTTTGTAGCTTTCTTTTTCCTAGTTCCTCCCACCACTTTTCTTTTGGACTCTTTCTTATCTTGGATGCCAATGCTACAGAAAACAGAGGAGGAGGAATTCTTCTTCTCTTGTTTCTCATGCATGATGTTAAATTACGAAAGGCAAGTGGGCAATTACAGGAAAAAAAAAAATCTTTAGTCCAGGGTAGAAATTGCATATTGAAAGTGTTGTACTGTCAGGTTGTACAAAGAGCCATAATTGTTCACGAGGGAACTGAAATTTTGGAGGCTTATCATATAACCAAAACTGGGAGGATTTGCATGGCTTGACGTTGCAATAGTACTTCTTGCTGCTAAATTTCAGTTTTTCCTGATAGAGACTTTAAACGGACTATTTCTTCTTTTTTTCCTTCTTTTTTCCTTTTTTTTTTTTTAATGATAAAACATGATTCACTTAGATCTTTCTTGAAATTGGCTCATCTGCTGAAGCTCACGCTTTTCTAAATCTTTCAGCTTGAGGTAAACAGCCAGCAGCATAGGGAATTCCTATGAATGGTCAATGCTGATAAAATAAAACACTAAAAATAGGTCTTATCCTGGAAGGCTTTGTGCGTGGGAAATTCTGACTCATGGCTTGAAGCAGTGATTGAGCACCTGTTGAGAGGGCAGGGCCAGCTCAGGAGAGCTCAGGTGGATGGAATGTACCTGAGTGATGAGAAGGAGTGGATCCAGGATCTACCTCTTTCCAGACCTCATTTGAAGGTTGGCAGTGGAGGCAAAAGCATCTTGTCTAGTGATCTCTGCCTACCTAAGGACTGTATGTACCTTCCTAAGGTAAGCAGATCCTTTCCCTGTTTCTGTACCACTGCTATTACATCTGAGTAGACCATCCTTCATTTTGCTGCTCCTCCTTTTTGTAACGCTTTGAATATGTAAGGGGTACTGTCAGCTCCCTGTGTATGAGAAAGAATAGAGGACCTGGCTTTCTGTAGAGTACCTTAGCAAAGACCCCTTCATCTTGAGGCAGTTTACATGTGCACCATTTCTAGGCACATTTCCAAGCAAAGTGGACTAAATGCTACTACACGAACCAGAGCAGGACTAGAAACTTCGTTTGTAGCACCTGTACTCTCACAGCAGTAAGTAGGGTGAGTCTGTGGCTTATATAATCCCTACAGGTATCAGGGATTGCTGTCTTCAGTTGTTCTTTGTCACTTCTTATGGAGGTCATCACCTCTATCAACTTGCTAATGACGTATACAAGTGGTGAGACAGATCAAATGGCTCACTGATATTGCAAATATGAAGGCAGAAAAGGACCCCAAAAAACTGGAAAAAGGCCTTTGTTTTATTTTCCTGGAAGGATACCAGTGTAGTTACTACTACTTTGACTTACTGAATTTCATCTCAAGAAAACTTTTGGAGAAAGTTTCACTTGCGGTGGTGGTAGATTAGGTACTATGATGTTCTTAACCTCAGATCTCCAGTACCAAATTAGAATGAGCCAATATTTTTTCTGGTTATTCCTACATTATTTACCTTTACCATGAAGAACAGAAACCCTACTCACCTTGCTACTTTACAGTGTTAACTCACTTTTAAAATTTTCATGTAATTATCTGTCTTTTCAGTTTTTGTGGTGTGAACTGTTTTCAAGTTCTTAATATTTATGACATGAATAGAAATAGCTTCTCAAAAGGTATGAGTAGAGTATGTTGGAGCTGGGCTTATTCAGCCTGGAGAAGAGAAGGCTGCAGGGTGACCTCATTGCAGCCTTTCAGTACCTGAAGGGAACCTATAAACAGGAAGGGAGTAAACCCTTTGAAAGGGTAGATAACAGCAGGACAAGGGTTAACAGTTTTAAGTTGAAAGAGGGAAGATTTAGGTTGGATGTTAGGGGGAAGTTCTTTACAAGGAGAGTGGTG
>PPHD01008700.1:1136-21463 GCA_002909625.1 Bambusicola thoracicus | reverse complement strand
ATTAGAACACAATTTTCCTTTAAGATAAATTGTTATTGAAAGCAATGGGGTTATTTTTTATTGGTAAGAACTGAAAAAGCCAGCTTTCATTACCTACTCATAGCAAGGATAAGTTAGGGTAAGACAGACTTGAGAATGCTCTGAACATCTCTCATCATCCACTCTCAAGAAAGATTAATTTGGCCAGAAGGACAGCAGAAAAAACCTTTAAAGATGACATGGAAGATAGAGAGCTTTACTACAGGAGGATGGAAGAAGAGAGAGCTCACTTCTAACAGCATGGAAGCCAAGGAGGACTTGTGTCTTTTCCTGTGAGACCTGATCAGAATTTCACCCATTCAGCCCCACAAAAACATGCCAGGATTTTTCACGAAACTGGTTTCAAAGCACTTATCTGGAATGCTGGAAATCTGAATCGTGTTTTCCACCTCTGATGCACCCTGGAAGATGTGTGAAAAGATTCAGTCACCTCCTCAGAGTTGAGAGTTTTATGAGGTAGCAAGATGCCTAAAATTTATCACAGCAATGCCTATTTTCTGCTGTGGAGCTAGCTTCCATACTTCTGTAGAATTAGATGCTTTCAGTTAGTACGTACAGAAGAAATCCAGTAACAGACAATCTTCAGCTTTTTATGGATTATGCATTAATTATACCATGGCATAAGAGCTATCAGAGTTAGCTTTGTAACTACTCAGTGTTCCTTAACTCAAGCACACTCCAAGCAAATACACCCATGCTGACTGCAATATCAATGTGATTTGAAGAGCAGTTCAGTCACTTCTGTAACACGCGCAATCCAAATTTATGAACCATCAGGCACAATTAGTTTCCCAAGTAACCTGATATGGCAGCTTTGTTGTGTACTTCTAGAAATGGGAATGCCAGGCTGTTAGAATTAAAACTGCACAATGCAAGACTATCAGTTATGTCTGTGCTGGTGAATTGTAGAATGCTAGTGCTAAGCAGAACTTCATCATCTAAATATTGTTAAAATGACCTTGGTATACCTTTTACAAAAGCCAGTTAGCACTCCCTCCAAGCCATGATCTTGGCACGGGCCAAGAGCACTCAGTTAGCATGCACCAACTGTGATTTGCAGGCTAAGAGGATTTAATTTTGTCAGCGTAGGCTGATCAAACCAGAAAAAGCCTTGGCAATGTACACAATGCACTAACTCCAGCTCAGTTTTTATTTTGCCAGACATGAGATTACTGCACACAGGCATTGCTTCTCCAGCACGCTCTAGAATAGGGTTTATTAGCACAGGAGCAGTGCTGAACGTGAGACTGGACCTTTCTTTCTGAAGTCTTGCGCCCAAAGTCCTCAGGAACAATCTGTTGGCTCTCAACAGCCACACCAAATTTGGCAGAGTCAACACTAGGCCAAAGCTAACGGGACCAGTTGTGAATAAGCTGTTCCCATACAGAACCCTCTGCCCCATTCTCCTCAGCATCTATACCAAAAACACGTCCTTACTAGCTCATTCACAGTGCAGGACCCAATCTCTGTGTGTGCTGGTAATAGTCTTATAAGCTTCCTGCTGCCCAGGGCACTAGTAGCTGCCTTGAAATACCTTAGTGATTCTGAGGAAGTCAGCCCTGGTTCACTAGTTTCAGTGCTGAAACATATTTAGCAGCAGTTCTGAATAGATTATGCTTCTGACCTGGTAAATCAAGCACATTAACATAAAATATGAATAGATCGTGAGTGCTTACATAGATGTGTATTTGTATATACATATATATGAAGATTTACAGCTCATACGTATAAAATTAAATATTAGTTATATGATAAAATAATAAAAATCCTTTTAAGTTATAAAAAGAACTGAACAACTTAAATACCCACCTCATATGGAACAAAAACATTTTGTGACTTTCAGCATAAATTTGACAGCAGAAATGAAATTGTACAATAGAATTTCAGAGCACAATCTGGTCTGGTATTTCATTGTCCAGAATTCTAATGAATATAATATCTATATTACAATCCTCTTTAACTTATGTAGCTCTTACCAGTCTCTTTTGCAGTCAGAGGAACACTAGTCTGGTATGTGCTTGATATGGTTAGGCCGATTCCAGTGTATTTATACTTATCACTACGTTATTGATGCATCACAAACGAAGTACAGAAACATACTGGATATTTGTCTACAGTAATAACTTGTCATTAAAAAACAGAACACTGCAATTTCTAAATTATTCTGTTGTTATTGTTAAAGATGAGCGTGGAAAAAACAATTCCCCAAGATCCAACATCCCTGTTTGCTGAGTGTCACACGAACGCCCCTGCAGAACAGTCACACATCTCGTCTGAACCCCAGTTAGTGCTCATTCTCATGACGTATTGTGTAAATGTTCCTGCTGTTTATGATGATCTTGTCCTCTGCTTCCTCAGAACAGAACAACCATTAAAAAAGAAAAAAGAAACTTTGCTCCTTGGAAGACGGTAGGGACTACAGTTTATGATGAATCCATTTAGCTGAGCAGCATTATCCTTGAAGAGGAAAACAGTTCTGTAACTCAGTATACTTGGTTGCATTTTTTTGTTTCCCTTGGGTTTTGAAAGTAATTTACTACAACACACAGAGACAGGAGATAAAGGAGTTAACTCAGCCATTTTTCATGGTGCTCTGCTGCTGCTTGGTGTCTCCGTCACGTACTCTACTTATTTTCTTGGGTTCAAAGTTTTCCTCTCTTTAATCTTCATTTACTTTTTTATCTTTGAATCACGCATCACTTGTCTCACTCCTCCTTGCACCTCCACAGCTTTTGTTGTTTTCAGTCTTTAACGATGATCTTTTAGTTAAGAGCTCACCAAAGTGTAGATCATGCTGAATGAAAAGAAAGACACAATATGAAAGTATCCTTCGGAGACATAAAGAGCACTTTGATTTTTATAACCCTTTACTGTCTGTTCCGCAAGGTCTGATTGTAATGGCCAATGCCTTCCTTTGCATTCTCTCTGTCTCTCTAGAGTATCTTAATTATGGTGGATTCAAGATGGGTATCAAAAAGAACTCAAGAAATAGCAAATTCATTAGTGATATCCTACTGTACCACAAGCTGTGTTTGAGCTTATTAAAATGTGCTCTGATGTCTGAATTTGAACAGTGAAGAAACAAAACCATTTCACTTTAACATGTTTGATCTTTACAACTTCAACCAGCAACTCTCACAGCACGGCAGGCAGGGTTTACCATGAAACTACGTCTTCTTTCCGTCAGAGAAAAATCCATGCAGTAGAAGAAATAAAACGCAGACAACCAGCAAGCACAGATCCATACAACTCTAAAAAATGAGGAAATTGCAGTATATTGCCACATCCCCATTTTACTGCAATTCTAGCTCTCACAATACCCAGGAAAGCACAGCAAAAGTGGATATAGTACTGTTTTATTAAGAACCAGGCAGCAGACCTTGGCTTATGGCCACATTTTAGAATGAAGGAAAGCAGGGCTCAGCACAACAGTTTTGTTTCAGCAGAAATGCTTAGACAAATGCTTAATATTCTACATGTAATGAAGCATCCGCAGATTTAAGCGCATGCTGCTGTAAGTAGGTATGCTTCCCTGAATCAAGATCAGAAGCAATTTTGTAAGGCTAAGGAAACACGCACATTTGTTCCAGTCACTCCTAAATGCAATTTCACATCTTAAATGACAAGCAGCTACTATTCCCTCATAAATAACCAGACTTACCAGTAAAGATAGTAGAAGAAAGAAAGGAGATAGAAAGCTAGCTTACACCAGGCCTCCTTTTGACAGTAACTCAAGGTATCAGCATTCATGACTGCAGGTGGATCATAAGCGAGTTCTGAACTATCTGCTGGGCAACGAAAATACCTGAAAGAGAAGAAGAACTCTAGAATGACTGCAACATGCTCCACTAGATATGTGCTAACACATACTGTCCTGATCATCACCTCAGAAGAAAGTCTTCGATGGTATAGGTGAAATTTACCTCTCTTTTTCAAGCCTCACTTTCTGGACATTGCTAAGTCAGAATACTACTCAAAGACCTAATGCAGAACCAAGCAATTCATGGATGTGAAATGTCTGTGCTCTATTAAATCTCTAGATTGAAACATTCCCCCTGCCTACATAGCTCTTTCTGGCTTACTCACTAACAACTTTTATACTGTGAGTGACAATCACAGTGGTCTGTGATCACAGCATGGAAGAAGAATTACTGGACTTTAAAGGCAGCCACACAACTAATTTCAGATATGATGAGAGGTGACAGTCTCAACCAATTGACAGTTCAGTTTCTTCTACCCTGAAAAGGAAAAATGCTATACGGTATAACAAAAGAGTTGGCTAACTAGTGTTTTCTACACACAGCACTGCTGAGAAATTTATTATCTAAATAATTTTTATCAGAAAATGTTTTTCTTATGGGGGGAAATTTCTTATTGATTTCACCAGAGACTGGATATTTGAAAAAACTATGATGAAAGATGTTTTTGGCAAAGGAACTATAGTCTCAATTACTCTACAGCTTCATTAGATGATGACACGCAATTAGCTTCCCATAGTTTTACACAGAAATTTATACAGTGAACCCAAGAGCAGCAAACAACATGTAGTAATTATGCCAGTACGTATGGAGAACCACAGAAACATATCCTAAGCTTGGCATCATTATTTCAAGTATGACCATTTTCACTTCGTATTTTTTTCTGCTTTTCAGACCAGGATCATTGTCACACTTGAGTCATTATCCTTTGAAAGACAGCATCATGAAACACTGATCTTTATTATACCCAAGAAGAGTGCTCACAGCTTCATCTCATTAAACGTTCTGACAACTATGCTGTCACTCTAACTTCTGGATCATATAAATCTACCACATGATGTTGCATTATTACTAAGTTTTGCAGAAGATAGAGTTTAAAAGCTACTATTTTTTTAACTCATAACTGAGGTACGAGCAGTGCCTTCTTTGCAGAATTATTCTTTGAGCTATTTCACAAGAGAAGCTCCCTGCTACCATATGTATCTTTGCAACACAGAATGAACCTGACAGACAAAAATTGTCTGTGCTTTTCCAAATACGTTGGGATTGCAAAACTAGTGAAAGACTGCAGACTGACAAACAGAAAAATGAACGCCTCTTGGCTATCTTCAGAGGTGCCAGATCCTCTACTAGAATTCAGTGGAAGCTGCATTGGCAGCAGCTTCAGTCCAGAAAACATTAAAGCTGCTCCACAGCAGCTTCCACGTGGTCAACTAAGGAAGCCCTTGGGTGAGTACCAACATGTAGCAGAGATCCAAAGCTGAAGACAGCTGGAGAACCGGCTGCCTGGGGAGGTGAGGGAGTCACTATCCAAGGAGGTGTTCAAGAACCATGGAGATGTGGCACTGAGGGATGTGGTCAGTGGCAAGGTGGGGGTGGGTCAGTGGTTAGACACAATAATCTTAGTGGTCTTTTCCAACCTTAATGATTCTGTGATATTAACTCCCTGACAGCTCCCAGCCTGTACAGCACTTAGTGCTCCACCTTCAGACTCCACGCCACTTCACTTCAAGTTCTCATTTGGGTGTGCTGATTGCATCTTGCACTTGGAATATTCAAAGTGGTTATTTAAATGTGGCTACCTAAATTAGGCTATCTGAAACCACATTTATGTATTATAGGTTTTCTTTCCCCATCCTGAACATTCAACAAAAAATTCTTTTTCTCTCAAAACATGTGTCTTAGCTGCCTTTAGGCCTTTTTCCTGTTGTGCTTCATGCTTCATACAGTCTGCATGGCTGATGAGTTGGCACATATGGCTAACAAGCAGTCAGAATATAAAAGATGGGCTTACCTCCAGAAGTGATAAAAAAGCAGGGGAACATTTAAGCCGAGTGTGAGCCATTCCTGAGCACACAAAAACATTATGCAGAAAAGGCTATGGATGGAGTACTCCGGCAACACCAGCTGAAAGGAACAGAAATAACAGATCAATGAAATATCCATGTAACTTCAGGCACTGCTTTTGCAGAAGAAAAACCATCTCTGGAAACGTGCAGTGCACCTGTCCCCGGACATACCTCAAGAGAGGGATGGCAAAGCAGAGAGCAATGAGCACAAGGCGTGGAGCCATCCTGGTTCTGATCCTGGCTATACACTGTGGGCATTTTTGTAAGTTACGTGCACCCTAAAGATATCAAATCCATTACTGTTAGCTTTTTGTGCTAAAATCCACTAAGATGGGAAAGTCACACCCCTGGTAAATCCATGGCTTCTCATGCTGCTTGCTGCAGACCAACATGATCCTTTCTATTAAAAGAGAGAGTGAGTGGGCAGCTGGCAGAAACAGAAGTTTAAGTGATGTTGATTCAGAGTGATTACTTCTTTTTCACCGCCCTTTCTTAGCTGGTCTTCTCTCATTTTCTTATGCTTTTTTCTCAGAAACCCAATTCTTATCTTTATTCAAGCAATAAAATAATTTTATTCCATTATCTTATATTTCTCGAAACCAGACAATCCCACACGCAGTTCACCTGTAGCCCTTGCTGTGTCTTCAAGTCGCATCAACCAAAGTTAAGAAAACAACAACAACAACAACAAAACATTTGAGGGACTTCTTTTGGTGTCAGTTCATCCTCATCAATCAAATAGTTCAATAGTGAGTCCTGTTTCTGAAAACAGTGAGAAACCCACTACAGCTATTCCCAGCTCCCACCTACTCCCATACAGCTGTGCTGCAACAAATTCCATAGTTTTGCACTTCACTAGGAATGTATTTTTCCACTTTCATATCTTTAAGCCTATGCACTCAATCTAAGCATCCTCCAAAGCTTATCTTATGCAGATGACAACTCATGATACAATTGCATAGCACAGATTCCAGATGGCAGTTATTTATCACTGCTGGATTTTTTTATTTTTCATTTTTAGAATGTGATTTAGAACATGACTATAACCTTTACCAAGCGAATGATTCATCCTCGTCACAAATTACAGACAAGAAAGGTCTTAATGATGAATGGCTACCGACTAAGCATCACAGCACTTTCAAGTATATTACATTCATTATCGCATATTTGATTTCTGCTTCTAACACAGTTCACCAAATTAGCAAAAACACAATGCTGTTGCTTGATCAGTGGGCTGGCTGGTAATAACTGAGAAGGAAACCCAAGGTGGAAATTTATAAAGGAAATTAAAAAAAGATAATCATCTGTGAAGCTAGAACGGAAACATGGGAAGCAGTAGAGAACAGATTCACTCTCCAGACACAGTTTCTGGTGTATATTAGATCTACCTCTGCTATTAATAGAATAACAGATGGGTCATCTTGTCCCTTTGCCTTTTTCTTGGAGTCATATTTTTACATATTTGGCATAAATAAACACAGGATCAATTCTGATCACAGTTTCCAAAGAGAATTCATGGAAAGAAGCAAACAAACACCAGTCTGAAAACCAGTTGCAGTTGACATTCAAATGATTTAGCCAAGGGACTAAATCTAAAAGTAAGTGAAGGAAGTAAAAGTGTAAAGGGAGTAAAAAGTAAGACTTGTGAGGAAAAGTAAACTAAATAACTGAACGACTAGAAAAACAAAATGTAACACTGCCTCTGTTCCTGGCTGAAATAGTCACCCTGCAGTCCTCTGAAACTAATGGAGACTCCAATGCACTTCAGCATATACAAGATTTTGCTCCTCGAGGGAAGAAAATCAGTTCAGGGAGCAGCAACTGTCAATCCTTGTCATTGCTGCCAAGCTAGTCCATTGCAATGGTAACTTCTGAGATATGGAGAGCTGTGCAACAGGAATCAGGCTAGGATCTTTAATTCATTTCTGGTCTATAAAGTTGTCAGATGGCACTCATTTTAGGATGTAAACAGTATGCTTCTATTTTGAACCAGGAACACACTGAATCAGATAATGAACTCTGCTTTCCAACACAATTCGAGATAAAGTCAGGAGATGGTTGCAGAACACAGAGCTGGAGGAGAAGCTAGCAAAGAAGCACAGCTCTTGAGAACTGTTACTTGGTCACCTGGAGTTCCAAACTAACGAATAGCATTGCAAATACACCATTAGAAATTCTGATGGTTGATGTTTACCCATGGAAAACCACAAAAAACCTGAAATGGAAGTAAAAGTTTCAAGATTAAAGTGATGCAAGTCAGAAACATCTCTTTCTATAATGTAAGCACACTACTATACCTTCGTATGTATGCTCTGATATGTGCAATTAAGTTAATATATGTATCGGCAAAAAAAAAAATTAGAATCCTTTTTTCAAAAACCATTTGCATTTCAAATGTAAAATCTTTGCTAGATATCAAATCATTATCATCCCACCATAAACATTCAGTACGTTCTCATACAAAGTAGTACACACATGCATACATACAGGTAGACAGTTTCATCCTTATAGCTCCAAAACAAATAAAGCAGCCTTTACTGTGTGTAGACAGCAAGGTTTGGCTGAATTGAAGCATGGGAAAACAAGCGCTGAAGCTAAGAACCTGTCAGCAGCTTCTCTGTGCTTATTGGACTACAAAGTCATCTGAAGATATCAACTGCATCTCTCACAAAGCTCAGCCCTTTATTCAGTCACTTTTAATCAGTTTCCTCTTCCCTGATCGTGTTCTGTTGTTCTTTTACAGACAACAATCCCATCTTTTCCTACCAGTACTCTTCCTCCTTGCTGTGCCCATTACACGACTACCTTCTTCTCAAATGTAATTTTGCTCTTCCAGAACATTATGTTGTTTTCAGATGGAATGACTGTCACAGCTGGGCTCACCACTGAACATGCACATGAAATACCTCTCTGAAACCCAAACTGGGAAGATAGAACAGTAATCTCCCTTCATCACTGCTATTAAATTCTCTTACTTAGAAAAAATAACATAACAAATGAATCAAACTGTTTTCCTAGTCACTAAAATGCCAAGAACTCATGCCTCTGTCAAGTACTTTGCTTATATTCCATACTCCTGAGTACTAGACAATAATAGTAATTCTTACCGAATCACTGTTTTTCTCCCCCAACAAGCCTCCTTGCACATAGCCCAGACCCCTTCCTTTAACCACAAACATGCCACTTTGCCCATAGACAGGGAACCACCAGACACAGCAATGCTATATTAGCACAGCAGTTAATGCTGCTGCACCTGCTGCTGGCAAAGGATGGTTGCAGCTTATTACTAAGGTGCTCGTTTGGCTGCTTTTTCCACGATAGCCCTTACTAAAGCTGACGCACAGGGAAAGAGGGAGGGAGACATACCCATGGTGTTCAGGGTGCAAGAGTTATTTTAATTACACTTTGAAGTCCATCCTAGTAGAGCCTGCCAGAGCTAACCCAGAGCTTACTGAGGAGTATCAGCTGCTGAATTAAAGACATTATGAGATCCTTTGCAGCTGATTATTTAGTATCTCTGAAATCCTGCTAATTGAACAACAAAAAAATCAGAAGCGTAGTATAAGCAAGTGAAAAAGAGAAAGGAAAAGCACACAAAAAAATTGCAGTAGCATTTCAGTTTATTCAAAGTCATGTAATCCAAACTGCTACAAGCATTCAGCAGATTGCTATGTCGTATATAACTAGCTGAAAATGGCTGGAAAATAAATTTCTGATCATATAAAGGACACCTGCAGTTGAACCTAACAAATTCACATCTACATCCTTACATTTTATCAGGGGACAGCAATGTTGCACGCATGCAGTACTCAATGTTACAGATCAAATGCAGAGCACAAATAAAAGGAAGGATTTAACACCTGTGCTTTCAGCTCTCCCCTTTTCTGGACCACAACGACATGAAGCAGTGCAAAACGTACACATTTGGAAAGAAAATGTCCTTAATTTTAATGCTCTACTGGAATTTGTTTAAACAGTATCAAGTGAATATGAACAGAAGTCACTCCACAGCGCAAACAGCAGACAGTGAAATGAGTGACACAAAGGACCTAATTATCATTCTCACAAAGCACTCCACATCCATCTGCAACACAATACAGAAAATCAGGTATTCTTAATACTGGATCTACGCTCTCTTTCCATTTCAGGTACTGAACACACCTCTCTTTAGGCCCATCATTTTAATACTCATTGTCTAGTTTCTATATTCTGTAACATGGAGCTGATTATATTTGAAATCTAAGAAGAGCCAGCTTATGACTGGCATATTTAAACTTCATATTACAAATAATAACTTTAACAACAGTGACAGAGAAAGATCAGATCTTTATGATCATATTTATCAAGAATATCAATAAGATTTCTGTTCTGCAGAGCCTACATGAGGTCGCAAAATAATAATGTTAATAAAAAGCTCCTCCACTGAGCACAGCTGGCAGGGCATCAGCACTGTTCAAAAAGCACCTCATCCTTGGGTGGTACCTCATTACGGCAGCAGTGCTGTGATCTTAGAAGTGATGATATCTTCACAACCTTTTTTATTACTTATTTTCTAAATGTTAATTCAGAACCAGTAACAGAAGCTGAGTTTGCATCCCTGGAGCACAAACCTCTAATTTTCCCCCACATTGATATGGAATAGGGTAACAAATGCCCTCTTGCCCTACCTCTCTCTCGTGTTTCAGACACAACCAGAGATGAGCAGAACTGGTGTAGGTGATCCCTGTCCTGCTATTCTAACAGGTTTTTGGAAACTCCAGCATTTGAATGCAAGGTGGGACATTTAACTCCCACCAGAAAACACTCCCATTCATGTAACAGATATGATGTGCAATTATTTTGCATCGTATTTTTAGAGATTGTGTTGCTTTCTGTAATAGCACAGAGGCTGGGTAGGATCCAATCCTGACTTAAATCCACAATGAAAATTCTGCTAAACATAACAGTGACATTTGATTTAACCCCAGTTCCTTTAGTTTCATTAAAATGCAAATATATATTTTATTGCATACCAAATTAAAGCAAATACAGTCCATTAGCAAGTCAAATTTTGCCAATATCTTCAACACAGCTCTGAGGAGCAGATGCATAAATTACATTACCCCAAGCAACTGAGAATTCTCATCTCAGGAGCGCATTACAGACAACAGTTACTCATATATATATTTTTTGCTGCATCTCGAAGCTTATTCACTGCTTCTTGCAGTGTTCTGAGAATAAGGCCATATCCTTCAGAACAGTACTGGAAGAAAGCTGAATTGTAATGTAAAAGGATGTCTTACAGGGTGATACTTCACTGTTTTGATTAGTGAATAAACATTTAAAAGATGACATTAACAGCAAAATACAGTTGGTTAAACTGATATAGTTTTATATGTAAATATTTTCATGTGTAATATTATTATAAATAATAAACATATATCTCCCTCCTATCCATTTCCACCACGCATTGTACTGGCAAATCTTACTTCCTCCCCAGAGTCAAAAATGGGGTAAAGACCAAACTGTGACTGAGTCATAAGCTTGAACATTTTAGGCTTACAATAATTTCACAGCTTTCCTTATCTTTCATTGCTGCTTCAAACACCTGTGCAGACACAGCAAGATACAGCTTTCCATGAAGCAAACAGATGTCCTTAGGTAACGATTCCTAAAAATAACAATTATTGTGTTCTAACTTCTGAAAATGCTGAACTCAGGAACTTGTGAATTTGACTAAAAATAGTGCTGGCACAACGCACATAATAAAAGAATGCCACAATGCATATAACAAACAAATGTCAGCAGTGAATGGATTGCCTGCCAGAAATACTATACTTCCTCTAATTCTTAAGTCCTATACATTCCCCTTTCTCAAGTATCACTCTCTATTCTAGTCCTTTAAGATGCCATAATTAGCACATTAACCAAGGCTGCAGCAAATAAGTTTAGTTTATTCATCAGCCTACAGGAGAAAACTCAAACAAAAAACACAAATATCAGCAGCAGTATTGTATGTTGACTGGTGTTCATAGGACAGGAAAGAAGCTAACCCAGAGGACAACTGTTTGATCTATTATCAAATAGACAGAATCTATTATCTCCGACAGGAACAAGTGACATCCTTTAATGCTCATAACTTTCTATCTCTAGTGGTTCCTTTAGAGCAACTGTTCACAGAATTGAGAGAAAGCACCATGTGAATCTGTTGAGTTAATGGAAGTTTTCATTCAAATCACTAGTTACGTTCTGAAAGAAATATTTATTGAAGGAAACTTGCCCTACAATGTTTGCTGCACAGATATGGGGTCTGATTTATTGTAACTCTGAGCAAAGATATTTGAAAAGAGGAAGATAATCCAGGCACGCTATTACAGAATTGCCTGGGAAACCTTTTGATTTAGTTTGATTGCCTAAACATAGCTCTAGTACATATCTGTGCAATGTTTTCTAAATTTGGTGGGTTTTCTTATTCCTCAAGATGTTAAGATTCATATAAACACATCCCCTTTGATTCAAAGAGAAATTAGAAATTTGCTTCACATATTCAGCAGATTATAAGAAGGTTGAGAACAGGTAATGAGAAATGGACTGAACAGGACACAAAAGGCGGGATGCCTTACTGTTATTTACATTCAACTCTGATTTCCGCAGTCAGTTTTTCAACATGTATTGCAGTCTTCATTTGGGCCTGCTTTTAAATTCGTTTTCAGACTTGGGAAATCTGTTTTGCTTAACATCATAAGAGAGTATTGATGCTGTTCTAGGGCACAGGAGTGTAAGAGAAACCCTCTTCAGGTCCCTTCAAATCTTCATTTATTTTTTTTTTAATAATAATTATTAAGTGGTATATACAAGTAAACCTCAAGCCAAACAGTCTAGTAAAAAAGAGACAAGGAAGGCCAGAAGATAAGGAATACCTTTAAGTAACTACAAGTCTGAGCACAGAGTTTCTATAAGTACATCAATCCCTTGCTTGGAAATGAAGACAATCAGGTAACTCAACTACTGGAAAGAGAACTATATACAAGGAAATGACAGAAGGGATTGTGGTCAGTACTTCTATTGCAAAAGCAATTCTTTTTGAGTAATTATGAAACTGAGATATTTGCAATACAATAAAAAGTGTGAGGAGATGCCCTGTCTCTAGCCAAGCAATATTTATGATGTTATCATTGTATAAAGTAAAAACACTGCCAGCTGTCTGGTACCAGTTCTACCATCATTTTTGCAAAAATAGCTACTGTAGTCTCAATAACAGATCCCGCATTTAAACTTCTAAAGGAAGCAGGATTACTGAACTCTTCCATATTCATATATCAGGTCAGTTAATAGAAGGTTTAGACCTTAATAAAACTAGAGATGAAATGGAGATAGATCAAACGGCATCCCTGCTTCTTGGAAACATATACTCGCCTCCCTCTGTGACAGTCCTCTCTCAGTAGTGTCCAAACCCAAAGGGAAGAAAAGGATGATTTTCTGATAAGTAAAATATTTTTAGCACAAGTGAAGTGCTACAAAGGCACCTGTTGAATTGTCTAATTAAAATCTGTATTTCTCCCCCTTGTTTTATTCAGTTTGACCTTTACGGTCTCTTTTGAATTTCACTGCAAACTCCCACATAAATTCATACAAATTTGACGATAACTGCCAACAATACAATACAGTTTTTATCCAAATGGTGCTTAAATTATGGGAACTTCAAATCCAAAACTAAGCCCAGGGCCTATTCTACACAGCTTTATGTTTGAGTATCAACAATATTCTCATCTCAGAGCAATAAACAGAGTTTGTTCCATGCTGTCAGTGTGAAACAGAGACTCTGAAAGCACCCACAGAGGACTATCACATCTGGTTTTGTTGCTGCCCAATGTCGGAGACAAATGGTAAGCATGAATGTCAAACATGAGGTCAAACCCTTCCTAAATCCAGAGAAGTTCAGAAAGTTTTCTGATATAAATCAACTCTGTTTTGAACTACTGTGCTTTTTTCAAGAGAGATTATAAAAATAATTTTAAAAAATATTTAATATTTACTTAGCTCTTCTGATAGACAGCAACGCCTGCAATCTTCTATATTGTGCTCAGTCACAGAGAGACAAAGTTTTGAGGAAATACTGCAGGCATGCAGGTAGATTTTCTACACACACATTTCATTCTTCAGAAGCAATCCACACCATCTCTTGATTAAGGTTTATGCTCCCAGGCACTTGGTAGGAAGAATCTCCTGAAAGAGTTCCTACTGCCCAGATGATTAATCAAACTCAGTGGCTCCATCGTATTGAGGCGGTATGAAAAGAGACAGCGTTAGATACATCAAGAAATACAATATGCATTGAGAAGCCAGTAACGATGAACTCCTCGGTCTCTAATGAGTGGACAAAGTTCATGTGCTCCATCACTGCAACCTTCACTGTTAATGGAGTAAGTGTCACACGGTGCCTTTTTCTGTTCCCTTTGTGATCTTTGTTACAGCAGCAATTTATCAGAAATCTGGACAGAGGAGCCTCTTTGTCCTGTGAGCAGCATGCCACTGCTATTTCCACATTCCAAAAATACCTTGTGACTAGATAATTCTGTTTTCCTCTCAGATAGCAAGCACAGGCACATGGACTTGAAAGACAACATGCTCACTGCTGGTTAGGAGGTGCTGAATACATGTACTGCCACAACCCTGTTGTGAATCAGCCCTGCAAAGACAGTGCAAGTCTCTTTGGCTTAAGTGACTAAACTCTCTAGTGTGGCTGTGATTAAATGCTTTTCATGATTTTTTTTTTCTTTTAAATCTAGCTGAGAAATTAAAACATCTCTTCTGAAGTTCTAAGTGGTATACGGTACAACAAAAGGGAAACTTGCTGCTGTTCACAAGTTTATTTTGCAACAAATTGGCCTATTGCTGTAGTCTCAGCCAATGCAATTTTTCAAATCTGCAGAAAGTGTGATTCTTCTTATACACAGATGGTTACACATCACTTTAAAAAAATTCCACCAAAATTGCTAAATTGGCTTATATAGCCTTACATTAAGCACTTTAATGAACCATGCAATAGGCTTAGAGACATACCCTGCTAATAACTATCAGCCTGGCAACTGGCTAAAAGAATGTCAGATATTTATAAATCCCTAAATCCACGATGAAGCAATGAACTGATACATCCAGAAATGTATGCTATAAATATGACACATTATCTCCAGCTTGTCAGTGGCCATGAGACAGAACAGAGGAAGAAGTGATCAGTATAATAACAAACAAATCGTAGAATCATTAAGGTTGGAAAAGACACTAAGATCAAGTCCAACCACCAACCCATGCCCATTGACCGTGTCCCTCAGTGCCACGTCTCCACAGTTCTTGAACACCTCCAGGGATGGTGACTCCACCATCTCCCTGGGCAGCCTGTGTCACTGCATCATCACTCCTTCTGAGAAGAAATTTTCCTAATATCCAAACTGAACCTCCTCTGGTGCAACTTGAGGTCAATTCCTCTGGTCCTACCACTGTTGCCTAGGAGAAGAGCTTGGCCTCCACCTCGCCACAACCTCCTTTCAGACAGCTGTAGAGAGCGATGAGGTCTCCCCTGAGCCTCCTTTTCTCCAGACTGAACAATCCCAGTTCCCTCAGCCAATCCCCATCAGACTTGTGCTCCAGACACTTCACCAGCTTGGACACTCTCCAAAGAAGATTTCTGAAGTCAGATTTCTTGCTGAATTTGCTGTTCAATCACCCCTTGCCAAAATAAGCAATCAAACAAACAAACTCAAACCAAATAAAAATGAAGATAAAGGTCTGAGCTCTATGCAGTATTTTCTTACGCTTGCAGATTCATGGATTTCATGCTTAATTTAACTTAGCTAAAATGCTTCCACCGTAATAGGAAAATGAATAAAAGTCTTATACCTAATTTCCCTCACAGGTAGTACCAGTTTCACTGTTCAGAAATCACTCTTCAGATTAATGGGGTTTAAAAACAAATATTGGCTAATAATTTGAGGAAGGTCATTTACACTGTTCAGCAGTGTCTGGCATGAGCAAATTCAAGTCTGAAATACACTCACTGAGAATAAAGCAAGCTTAATCAACTCTACTCATTAGTAAGGATTTATCAGCTTAAATCAAATATTAAGATGCTGTTGCTTATAAGTATAACCCTAATCACAAGTTAATTTAAATTTCCCTAAAGGTAAAGCAATGATATTACAATGGTTGATTAATGAAAGAGACCATGTTTTAATGTAGGAAATAATTGTCCTTAGTGCTAAAATAAGTAATTACAAGAGAAATCAACCATGTAGTTAGATCATTTGAAATACACCTGAAATTATAATTATACAATAATGCTGCCTTCATTAATCAAATATGTTTTAATAACCTCACAAAATATTGGAATGGTTTTAAACTGAAGGAGGGGAGATTTAGATTAGATGTTAGGGGGAAGTTTTTCCATGGACGGGTGGTGAGATGCTGGCACAGCTGCCCAGAGAGGTTGTGGATGCCCCATCCATGGAGGTATTCAAGGTCCAGGTTAGATGGGGCCCTGGACAACCTGAGGTAGTACCAGGTTGACAGCCATGCCTGCAGCAGGGGGATGGAACTAAGTGATCTTTGAGGTCCCTTCCAACCCAAATCATTCTATAATTCAATCATTTAATCACAAGATCATGGTGTAGTTATATGGCATGCCCCGTGATCTCATTAGCAGCACTAATGAACCCAAAAATCCTGTACTGATGGTTAAACTCAATGACTTTGAATGTATTTTCCAACCTAAAGAATTCTATGATTTTGTACTGCTCATTCACAACTAGTTGGTGCATCTCTACACAGCATTGTAGTGCATCATGTAATCATATCCTTACAGAAACAAAGGCAATTTAGTTAAAAAAACAAAACAAAACAAAAAAAAACAACAAAAAAAACAAACCACAGATACAGAATCCACAGCGTATATCCTGTGTGAACGATGTAACACTTGCACAACACAACAATGCCTGGACAATTAAATATTCTACAATTTACATCACATGCACATCAACACAAATCTATAGTTAAAGCCTTCCAAACACATAATTGAATGAAACGATGTATCTGAACCCTCCTCACTTTCTGCTGGCTTCAGAAAGTAAGTCCTTCTTGTCACATACCTCGGAACAGAAGAGATATAACCATGGCTTTGCAAGGTTCATAGCTTTTCTTACACAAAATCACTCTCCAGTGACCGGGAAACACAGACAGAACTAATTCTAGCTCTCTACCACAATAAAAGCACGGACACATCTCTACATGTGTGTATACATTCCAGCACCATATAAACCTTCTTCACATGCTCCCTAAACGGTTTCTGTGATGTAAAAACACTTTCCCCAAAGCAAATGTCTGAAAGTGCCTGGCTGCTGAAGGATTCCATCCTTCATATCATTTTGGAATATATAGCTAAATTATATAGCATCTGATGACATACCGTGTACCTGGTTGCAGTTTGTTAATAACCTTCTCCAAGTATTCTGGAGATAAAACCAAAAATCCATCCTTAAAAACATTGTGCTCGTGAGGACTATTCACATTGCATACTATATACCTACTCAATCATTTCCAAAAAAACAGGCAATACTGAAACAACAGTTTTACAATCTGCCTATAATCTCTTTTGAAAACAGATTTACAACAGATCTTCATCACTAAGTTCTAATGTCATAAATAGTAATATAGCACTATGTTCAAAGTCATTTGAAATAATTATCTGACTTAAAAAGACAGTGGGAAACGGATATGTTGCTGCTTTGTAGAAGGAGAAACAAACCTAAATCCTCACAAAGTTGTAATGACGGATGTATTTGGTGCTTGCTGATAGCATCCCAACTGCTGTTCTCCTGTATCTATACAACTGACACTCAATTCTTCACTGTTTTTGCCAGAATTTTTCTCCAGCAGTGAATCCTTTATACTACACAGACTATGGCTATTTTTAGTGACTGTCAGTTTTAACGACTACAAATCTCTGTAGTTAGCCCACCTTCTTCTTCTTGCATATCATCTCAATTAAAACAAGTGCAACCCTAAAGAACTCTGAATGGGTTGAAATAACAAACTATTTAAGTGAAGCAGAAGCAAGCCAATCCCCTATGAATACAGTCTGCAATTAGCTAAAATGCTCAATCTTGCTGTTCACATGAAGACTGAGGCTCAGTAAAAATTAAACACTCGTGTAGACCAAGCAGTCTTATGGGGCTTACATATATTAATACATTATCACTCACCATTTGCTTTATGTCTTTGTTTTATTTTCTTTTAAAGTGGGACACAGCTTGAAAATGGCTTGCTGCCAATTTGACAAAAATGGAAAGCTATTGGTGATGACTATTGTTTCTTGTTGTATCCCCAGGGCTGTACCCTTGCTAAGTAAGTACTTGAGTGTGCCTCTTAAAAACCACATGCTCATAATTGTGGCAAGCAGGAAGGACTCAGATTCTGTCTGACCTGAGAATGACAATTCATAGATGGAGCGTGGTCACAATTAGGTCCCTGGATCATCCCAGGCAAATGGCAAATTAGCACTGGTTTTTCCCAAACCTCTAAGGATGAGGCCATCAGCTTATTAAAAAACACACCTGGACTTAATTCTTACCTTGATTAGGGGATGCAGTCAGTGGTCCATATTTGAAGTATGATCATTTTTAAGCAAAAATGCTGAATAACTTAAGTGGCTTCATCACTATCCTGGTGAATTTATAGAAACTTGAATATGCAGAGTAAAATGTTTTGGAACAATGATTATTTTGACTTTATTAGTACAGAGTCAGGAGAACAATGAATGTTTATGAAAGACCTCTTTCAAGCTACAGAGGAAAGGTGCAACCCATGACCATATCAATCCTGCAATTTATCAGCTCACTCAGTTTTCTCAGAAACTGAGGCATCAATATCTGCTTGGTTGAGTTAAAATAAATGCTGTATCAACTTTTCTAGTCAATTAATTAAAAAACTTAATTATTTAATATATAGCTAATAAAATGTTTAGTTCATCAAACAGCCAGCCCTATTCAAAAATTGTCTTACAACACTATGACCAGATGATAGGGCTATTAACATCTCAAGCTGCAACTGCAAAATGATTCACCACATTCCAAAATGAATGGGCAGATGTTCTGAAACTTCAGTTCTTATTCAGAAATCTCTACTTGTGTCAACTTTATGTAATTTGTCTCCATCTATTCTTACAAGGTCATCATGAATTCTACTTCTGTAGCAGGACTCAGTCTTTAAGTAGAGAGAGAGAATCATTAAAAAAAGGAAATGAAGGCAGATTATCACTCAGTGGCTTTAATTCTCATCCAATTAATAAATCCTGGGCTACTTTATGCTCACCTTTCGCAGGAGGAAGCAAATACGTTCAATGTTTCTCAGCCGCTCTCTCTGTTAAGAAAAAGTAGGGAAAGAGGTGGAAGATTAGCTGGTGCTATAAATTAAAGATGTTGCAACCATAGTGAGTCAAAATCATAATTATTGGCTGTAGAGATGTAACATTATTCATCTGAACCAACCGTATTCACTTCTGATGTACTGCCTGCAAGTCAAACAATCTGCTCATTTCCAAGTCCCAATATGTTATTTTTTCGTCTGTTACTGGGTGTAGCAATAAAAACAGGGGTTTCAAGTCTGTGTTAGCTGTGAGTCAGAAGCTCAAGTCAGTGTTTGCGACTCTAACCATTGGTGTCAATCTACACTACAGAGACCCGGCCTTGCATTTTCAGGTACTTGAATTTTGGCCTCAAGACATTTCTGAATGGGAAAAACAACTGTGAAGTTCACATGGTAGCTCTTCTGCTTTCACTTATAGAGTAACCAAGCAACACATTATATTAGAATTTAACTTCTGCAAATTCAGCATCTCTTGCAATTCCCAGTGAGTTTATGGGGGCAAGTTCTGCTGTCAGTTATGGTGATACAAATCTGATGCACATTTAATTGGAATCAGCTAAATCACTTTGGATTACAGGTTTCACAGAAAAAAAAAAAGTTTTCTTCTGCTTCAATCTAGGCTGCATTTTGGATCATTAGATGAAACTGAGTTTACAGTCTCATGGTGACATTTAAACTTTCACATAACAAATGCAACAGAATGTGTTATTTACTTTTCAAGCACAGGAGAACACACAGCCCTGCTATGGGACAAGCACATCTAGGAAATGCACCTCTTATCAAATCTCTTCAAAGATTTGGACTGATTTTTACAGACAGTGCTGGAAAAGGTCATCAAGCCATGCTGGAAAGCAGAGAACGCAGATGTTCTTTAAAAGAAAAAGCGGTGCCCCAGAATCAAAAGAAAGTTTTAGCATCACATTAGGTGTCTTTTAGGTTTTGAACTTCCAAATTATTTTCCTACCTTTTTCAGCAAAGAGGGAAGCTATCAGGATAAAGAACCACCATCTCAAGTCTAGTCCAACACACCAATTCACCAAACTACAACTGAGTCCACAACAGGCTC
>PPHD01008699.1:0-21467 GCA_002909625.1 Bambusicola thoracicus | reverse complement strand
GGGGGTCTGAAGGATTCCATTTCAAGGCACGGAAAGAGCACATATTCGAAACACCCCTCAAATAGAAGTTTGCAATGAGCAGTGCAAGATTTGCAGGATATTTTCCCCCAGAGGGTGGTGATGCACTGAACAGGTTGCCCAAGGAGGCTGTGGATGCCCCATCCCTGCAGGCATTCCAGGCCAGGCTGGATGTGGCTCTGGGCAGCCTGGGCCGCTGGTTGGCGACCCTGCACATAGCAGGGGGTTGGAACTGGGTGAGCATTGAGGTCTTTTTCAACCCAGGCCATTCTGTGATTCTATGATACTTTTTAAAAGCCTTATTTTTTAGCATTCAAAACCTAATGCCCTCTGTCCTACAGAGTTACATTCCTCACTGATGGTTACATATGTCAAAACTGCACAAGAAAACAAAGCCTGCTTGTGCTTTCCCACTACAGGAAAAAGCTTCTGGAAAATGCCTTGCTTGGTGAAAAAAAGCTTTCACATCCCCATCTGGTTAGCTCAAAGATGCAATCAATTCTCAATTAAAGCATCTAGCTGCCAACACAAAAGAAACTGTTTCTTGGCCAACACCAAATTTAAGAAATCTCAGGCCAAAAGGTCGTATTTTGGCAGATAAACACAACAGAAGAAAGAGGCTTTGGACAAAGGTGCCTCAACCTCAGCAGAGTTTAAACAGCGCCTCCCTGTTAGCAGGTGAAACACGGTGCTAATAGGACAGACAAACAGGCTGCTGCGATTAGCACTGTGGCTCAAGGGGCCAGGAGGGATTGAGGAAGCCAGCGAGTAACGCACAATCCAGCCAGGCGCTGCGTTGCTTTGCCTCCTTTACATTCAGATGCCCACACGAAGCACCTGACAGTCTGAGCTGCATTCCTTCCAAATCACCCTCACCGAAAGGAAGCAACACCTGCGAGTGAATGCTCCCTGAAGCGAGGTGGGGAGAATGCCAAGAAGCACAGGAAGCAGGGTGCCCTTGCAGAGGCGCTTTACCGCAGGTTGTAGGTCCTCAGGTTGCGCTGTCTCCGCTTCGTGGCGCGCAGTTTGACAAAGGTCCGGCCTGTCGGGTCGAAGACGCACAGGACGGTGATGCAGACGCTCAGGATGACAACCCAGTTGCACACCACCATTCCTACAAAGAAAGGGAATGTGTCACGTGCTCTGCCCTCAGGTCTTGGCAGTGTTGTTTCCTGCTCTTCTCTGCGCGCATCACACACGCCTCTCCGTTGCCACAGGGCAGATAGAAGAAGCTAACCCAAATATTCCCGCAGCCAGCTGCAGCACTAAGAAATCTTCTGCAAAGGCCGCTGAGCACAGCTAGGTTTTGCAGCCGGTTTAAGGGACTGCTTGTGCGGGAGAGCATGAAAGACTCACCGAGGACCTGGTGGGCTGCAGCATTCCCATCGCTCCCCCCAGGAGAATGGCTGGGTTTGAAAAGGAATTTGAGCAAAACAGGAAAGCCATTCTGAACAGAAGAAGGAGAACCGGGGCTTTCAGACTCCCCATGCCAGACCCCTCCATGGGAACAGGGATTCTTGCCTCAGTGCGGGCAGCACAAGCAAATGAATAGAACAACTGTTCTGAGCGCTGGATTCTCGAGGGAAACAAGCACAGCATTTACAGCTACAATTCACTACCAACAGTCAATCCCCACATGCATGAGTGAATTAGCTCTCCAAGGCAAGAGGATGCCTGTGCGTACACGTTCCAAATACATACCCAAAGTGACACTCTTTGCGGTGATATCATTGCAGGAAGTGTAGTACTGCGTTAGCCAAATGATGCCCACAATAGCATACACAAACTCAATCACCAAGATAGCTGAAACAAAAGGAACACAATGAATAGTAGCAGCATCTCCCTAAGGATCGATGACTGCCCTTCCCCATCCTCTTGCAAGGAATCCCGAAGACAAGTTCTTTAGTAGGGCAGCTGCAGAATAGAAGACTGCGGGACTGGGACTATACTCAAGGAAACGAACCCAAAATGTCTCCTTAACACTAACTACTCCTAAGTGACAGATGGGCCACATACATAGGGCTAGAAGTGCTCTTGGCCGCATTAGAGAAGTCAATCAAACAGCTTCCCTTTCTCCATGACAGCGCAAAGACTCCCTTAGGTAAAGAGAATCCTCATCTAACAGTAAAGCTGGCCTGATTCAAAGACATGAAATAAACAGCAATGCGTACGCGGGATTACTTCTACTTACTACACTTAACAAATGTTTCCATCACCTCTGACCTGTGCAGCTTTTGCAGCAATAATTCCCAACACGTAGCCCTTAAGGAAGCATTTACTGGCTCCTCAGTTCTGCACGTTGGCCTGGTAGAGAGCAAGAAATTAAAGCTGACGTGGCTCAAGGAAAAAGTTGGGAAACACGGCTCTGAAGCGCCCATCCTCACTTTCTCAACGCAGTACGACCCCGCAGTACAGATGGGGAATGAGGCAGAGGGTAAACAGCCTGCATGTAGCACTTAGCAAGCCTTCGGTGGAGCTGGGACTGGACCCACACGGCCACCCAGTGAGAAAGAAACCAGGGCTGGGCCCGGCTCCTCGAGTGTTCTGAAGCTGAGCTGCACTAGGCTTTGCCTACCTTAGCTAATCTCCCCTCTGAGGCTACCAGCTGTGGAACAAGAGCAGCAATACCATCGAGAAGACCTTTGTGGGCTACTATTGCAGCCATATCCTTAGATTCATCAGCACTAAACGTGCTCTGTTGAAATCAGGCTATCACATGGACCTTGCCCACAAAAAGGTCACACCCCTAATTCAGTCACCAGAGCCATTAAGAGTGAAAAAAAACCAAACCAACAGCATGAAATAAACGGGTACAAGACCCAAGTTACAGTTTAAATACAAATCTTAAACACAGGGAAGAAAACAGGATGATTCTTTGGACTCTCTCTACCTCCCCTGCCTCATTTAGTCTGTTTTTAACAGCGTTACTGAAGCTGTCGGGCTCTACATGCTTCCTCAGGGAGACCGCATTGTGCCTGGGAAACTGGAGAGAAAGACTTGTTTGCTACTTGTGTTAATGATTTGCTCTAAGCACTCCAAGGCGGAAATGTCTCCCAGATAGAGTTTGCAAGCAAAGTTACCCATCTTTTAGCAAATTTTGCATGGAAGCAATCCGGCAGAAACAAAAAATGAAGAACTCTGATAAGCTTTGATGGAGTGGGCTTGATTCTGCTTCTCCAAAAGACTCTCTTAAAGTCTTCACCCAGCACAGAAAATGATCAAGTTTCTGTATCTGGAAGAGAATGGACCAGGGGAGGGAAGACAAGCTAAAATGGAATCCCTGATTGATGGACTGAGAAACAGTCTCTTTTCCAACCTAGTTTTTGGTGGGTGAGAAAAACAGGAAATGTTTTTAGGGAAAAAAGACATATGCACTCTCAGAGAGGAGATGCAACCAGAGAGCAGGTGGCAAACCTATTTACCTCCCAGGGCCTGGAGGCAGAGTATCAGAACACGCGTTGCAGGATGGAGAGACGCATTACGCGTGAGTCAAAAGGTCAAACACGCTTCAAGGTAAGCGGTTGCAGATTTAAGTCTATGTATGTCAGGCAAAGGACACACACGTGGCCTCAGGGTGAGAACAGCCATGATTTACAAAGGCATGTGCCTGTATCACAGGAAAACTTGTGGAAAAAAAGAGTGGGAGAGAGGTGTAGGTGCATCTCACTGTGGCAAATCTGAGCTGCAAGACAGAAGGAGAGCATATTTTGTTAGATGAAAAGGATGTACCTGCATCACAACGAGGATGACAAGTTAAAGGTTTGCTAGAAAGATATTTGGGGTGATGCATGAGAGTCTTACAGCAGTGACAGGGTGCGGTATATGTGATGTATTCAGATGCATATCACATACAAGTGGCCATCTGGATGTCTTTGAGAAGCTGTGTTTGTCAGGGTGTGGGGAGAGAAGTCTTCTGTGCTAGCAGATGGCAGTGTGGAGGCTGAGTCATTAGGAGGCCTCAGGCCGCTGCATCTTACCCAGTCTGACATAGAGCACATACTGCATGGAGTCTCGGGGCTCGGTGTACAGGATGCTGCCTCGCATGCTGAGCCAGATGATTGCCATCTCTGCGATCATACAGCTGAGCAGGATGCCCAGGTAGCCTCTGCCGTGGTCCACCAGGTTCAGCGAGCAGGTCTCATTGGGGTTGTACACCAGCCCAAAGAGCACCACGGAGAGGATCACAAACCTGCCACGCACAGAGATGCCAAGTCACATATCCCATGGGATCATACAATCACAGGGGTTTAGAAGGGATTGAGGTGTAGAAGCTTGGGTTAGAAGGGATCTTATAGCCCACCCAGTCTCAACCCCCTGCCGTGGGTTGGTTGCCACCTACTAGATCAGGATGCCCAGAATCTGCTACTTCAGCTGTTTTTCCTGAGCCCTGTATAGTAACACAGTCCAAACTCCAATCCGGCACAGCACAGGAGGATACAAGGAGATCTGGTCAGGCTTCCTCTTTGGAAACTGAGCTTAGAATGGCACTTATGCAAACAATCAGAAGCTGGAAACATGCCGGTGGCTGGCAAAAATGCCCCATACAAGCCTTTGAGCCGCGTATGTAAGCACAAGAATTACAGCTGCAAGAAGCAGAGTCGGCACGAAATCCATGGTGGAATTCAAACCATCACCCTGCCTTTCTCACTTACCAGGTGGTATGCAGGAGGAAGAGGAAGACTGCTGGCAAAACGAGGTCATCGCTGCCCACAGACCA
The DNA here is from genome assembly GCA_002909625.1 of Bambusicola thoracicus. Classification (NCBI taxonomy): domain Eukaryota; kingdom Metazoa; phylum Chordata; class Aves; order Galliformes; family Phasianidae; genus Bambusicola; species Bambusicola thoracicus. The sequence goes on along the minus strand of PPHD01008699.1, from coordinate 16,732 downwards.
GCGACGGCGGAACACGACAATCCCTGGCATGGCTAGCGGGTCTGAGAGGGTTCAGCAGGCACGATGCTCACCTCCTAGAGGAGAAAAGAAGCAAAGACACTGTTGACCTTCCTCAACCCTGCTACAGAGCCCCCACGGCCACAGGTCACACCTGAGCCAACCTACTTGACGCCCAAGATGGCAGAGCTTCCTCCACCCAGCACTAGGAGGCATGGCACGCTCAGAAAGGGGAGTGGAGGAGAGGAAGGTGCTGTTTGAAGAGTGACAAGTGCTGGGCGAAGCAGGTGTGTAACTCAGCGCACACAACTGCCACTCACTCAGCTCCACTTCTCGAGATTAACAGGAATCCTGTTAGGGCCACGTGTCAGTAAGAGGTCAGCTGCTTTGGACAGGTTACACCGGTCTCAGTCCCCAAAAAGGTCCTATTACCACATCCTTCCACAGGCGTGCCTGCTGCCACCTCCTTCTCTTGTCCAGCACTGGCAGCACTCACGAGGCTCGGCAAGCCAAATCCCCATTAGCAGTTAGCAGCAGTGTTTGGGGAAGCTATTGACCGGCTCCCAGCAGAAAGCACTTACAGCCCGGGGAGCAAACTCCTGGGTGATCTCTCACTCAGCCACAAGTCGCACAGAAGAATCCTGCCAGCTCCACATCTCCTTTGTGCTCACACTGGCCCCTGACAGGCAGTAACAATGAAGAAAGGTTGAAGATTGAGGGGCTGGCTGTTCCTCCCCACGTTTTGTTTGTGCTCCTGTTTCTAAAGCTACACAAACCCTCTTTAAAAAAAGAAACAGCAGCGATAGAAGTCACAAGACTCTGCAGGGCTACCCAGCCACCTCCTCCAGCACAGCTTTCCCACACTGTTCCAGAGCTGCTGTGCACGCCCCAATCTGCTCCAGCCCAAGTACCTGGGGTCGGACCAGCTCTGCGTATCCCTGCAGCACACCCTATCTCCCCTCTGCACTTCTGGCACAACGCATTTCAACCCTGACCTGCAGGCTGTGAGGTTTTGTCAACCTCTCATTTCCTTTATCTTATCTACAACCGGTCTGCCCACAGCCACCGCTGATCATCTGCCATGCCTCACGAACCACACCAAAAACTTGCATACATCTCTAGGTGTGAAAACCAGGACAAATCACAAGATCACACTTAAGTAGTTTGAACCCTCAAAGTAACAGAGGCGCTGGGTTTGTGACAGAGCCCTGTCTGTCACAGCACCAAGCGCTGCAGTTACGGAAGCTTACCCACCCTACCACATCATTCACCAGTCACACGTAGTAACCCTCCCTTATCTGCTGTGCTGACCACCCTCAAATATGTCCTATAATTTCCTTAGCACAAAACAATCAGAGCACTCGGCACGTTGCAGCTCTGCCTTCAAACTGCTCATCCCTCTGGCCATCCTGATATTCCCAGCCTCGCCACCAACAACCCTGCCATGCCAAGGGATGGGCACAGGGCTGCCACTCATCACTGCGTGCTTACTGGGCAACCCATGCACTGCAAGGAGTCACGATTCATTTCCAAAGACTGCCTATGCAAAAACTAAACACTGAGGTCTGAAGCTTTGCCACCCATTTGAACAGAAAGAAGACAGAAGGCCTCAGACTGCAAAGCCTACAAAATTAAACAACAAAAAAACTACAGTGGTGTCACTGTGAGAACTCTGGCTTCATTCCAGGGCAACAGATCAGAGAACCATATAATAGTTGGGTTGGAAAGGACCTTAAAGCTCATAGAACCATGGAGCAGCTGGGTTGGAAGGGTCCTTAAAGATCATAGAACCATGGAACGGTTGGGAGGGACCTTAAAGATCACAGAACCATGGAATGGTTGGGTTGGAAGGGTCCTTAAAGATCATAGAACCATGGAATGGTTGGGTTGGAAAGGACACTGAAGATCAAAGAACCATAGAATGGGTTGGGCTGGAAGTGACCTTAAAGATCATAGAACCACAGAACGATAGGGCTGGAATAGACCTCAAAGTCCACCCATCCCCACCCCCTGCTGCTGGCTGGTTGTCCCCCACCAGATCAGGCCGCCCAGGGCACCATCCAGCCTGGCCTTGAGCGCCTCCAGAGATGGGACGCACACAACTTCTCTGGGCATCCTGTGTTAGGGTCTCAACATTGTCTGGGTAAAGAATTTCCACCTCAAATCCAACCTAAATCCCCCTTCTTCTAACTCAAAAACATGTATCCTTGTCCTATCACTACATGCCCACGTAAAAAGTCACTCTCCCTCCTGCGTATAAACTCAATAGTTGCATTTCCAGAAGATGAAGATCAGGGAGATGAGAAAGAAAAGTGCAAGGCTAGAGTGCAGCCGGCCCCGAGACCAATGACCCGACTTCTGTAACACCAAGAATCCCTTGCGGTGCTCCCAAAATTGCTCCAAAGGGTGAAAAATACCCCAGACCTTGAAATCTACACCCTGATGTGAGGAGCCCCAGTGCTGAGATTAGCGGGGGGGGGAATGCACACAGGCACAAGCCTTGCATGCAAGGAGCCCAGAGCCCCAGCTCTCAGCTCAGAGTGAGATGGATGGAAGCAGAAATCTTACATGGGTCCAGCCGTTTGGGATTCTTCTCTCCCGTGAGGATGTAGCAGGAAAAGTGCAGATCCACAGAGGCGGGCATCACGAGCGAAGGAGGGAGCAGCAAATTCTTCTTGCAGCCACTGAGAAACCCAGCCAGCAAAGGGGAGCACGGCACAGTGCCTGTCTGCACACAGAGCTGGGCATCATCTTCGGAGCAACTCCTCCCTCCCTCCCTCCTGGGCAGCCACTTCATTTATCCTGCGAGAGCCACCAAGCCAGGGGTCGTGACTCCCCGTTCTGCACCCCCGGCACCCTCTGGAAGGAAGTGACATCATCTCTATTCTAAGGAGATTGTATGTGAATTGTGGGAAGGAGCCGGAGTGAAAGCGGGCGACACCGCCAGTGGCACGGAGATGGGAGGGAAGGCTCATCTCCTCCAGTGGCTCTGCGGGAAGCCCCCCGGGCCCCGAAAGATGGCACAGGGCAGCGGTGCTGGGAAGGTGCCGGGGCCCGGCCTCAGCTCTGGCATGCACTGAATGGCCAGGGGGAGGGGAGCTGGCTGGGACACAAAGCGGGCACACAGAGGGGCCAGGCCCGGCTCAGAAAGGAGAGCCTGTTCCAGAGGAGCAGCCTCCGCTGGCCTTTTCAGCCGCTAATTCCTTGTGACACGCTCTGGGGTCCGACAGGATGTGGGGGAAGGGGAGAATTAGCTGTCTGTAGGGGAAGGCTTAGAGAAAAGAGCAAGGGAGAAAAAATGCTACAGCGAGACAACATTCCAGCTAAACCTCGGAGATTTAGCCTAATCCAACATCCCATCACGTCTGACATTCGCCTCAGAAGAAGGTACACAAGAACAAGCTGAACGCAGCCGAAGGAAAAGAGCTGCGTGCACATCTCGTACTGCAGGAGCCCACCCACACCGACCCCCAGCAGGGCTGGCTCCGGGCTCACACAGCCACCCAAGGCACTGCCGTGCCCACGCCGGCTTCCCGCGAGCCCTCCGGATGCGCAGTGCTGCATCCCCACCTCCAGCGCCCCACACCGCCCTCCTGGTGCTGCTCAGCCTCCCACGGGTCACTTGCTAGTCCTGCAAAGCAGAGGACGCGAGGCCAACCCCGTGTCAAGACCAGGTCCTCCGCAGCACTGGATGAGATGCACATCACCTGGAACCTCACCACTCAGAACCGCACCTCCAGCCCCAACAGCTCACCCCAACCTGAAGCTCCCAAGCACACCCCATAGCAACACAGGCTTGGGTCATCACCCCTGCAGCTTGCAGAAACCTCTTGTTCCCACTGAGCACGCCTTTCCATAAGCACTTACTGTACTTGATGGCAAGCAAGCATCAATCAGAACTTGGAACAAATTTTACTGGTCCTTGGCCAGCTCTCTCTAAAGGCCTTCAGGGAGCTCTTCCGGTTCCTGAGCCGGGATTCTCACAATCTGGGAATTGTTCTTTGCTCGCTGGGAGAAGTGGGCAACGTGGTTTCATCCTTGCAAAGTGTTTCCAAGTTGACCAGAAGGTGTTTGCTTGGCTGTCTGCACACATGTGAGCGTACCTCTCCTCCAGCACCTCCTGCAGGACTCAGCATACAGCACCAACATCTGTTGCCATATGACTCCCCCACACAACTTACCCCTAACAGCCATTAGCAAAGAACGGCGGCAATAAGCCACGGACAGCTGAAAGAAAAAACATCTGCACCTTCAGCAAGTGCCTTCCCTGGATGGGAAGATCTCAGAGCATCTTACAACAAGGTGGAAGGGAGGCTCCTGTTGGAACAGGCAGGCAAACTACATGGCACACCAAAGGAGGACGAGAGCCACCAAGCAGAGGCAGATCTTGACTCCCCCTTGTACCCTGTTTTACAAGGAGAAGGAAATAAAGTGAGAAGCAGTGCCAGAGCCAGGAGACTGAGCCATGATGTCTGAGAAAGGAGAGGTTCTGAGACCCTCCTGGGGCTTGGCACACTTCGGATGCAGCTCCCTCACCACAGGGCCACCGCACTACAGCGGTAATGTCACTGGTGCAGAACTGACACCATTAGGTTAGACCAGGACACAAACACTCACTGTGTGTCAGAGCATCTCTCAGATCCATCCACGGGACAAGCACTCACCTGCACATCCCACCAGTTTACATCACCAATGCTGGCATGACTTCATCCTTGGACATGCAGTGGTGTTGCTCCCATTATTTTGATAGACACGAGAACAGAGCAGCCCTCTGGCCCAACACAGTGGCTTTTTCATCCCTAATGTCTCTTCAGAGCCCCTTTCCTCAGGCAGCAGAAGCACTGGGATGTTTCCCCAGCTGCACGTGTTCCCTGCTTACATCATCCCTTTTAGCCTCTTACTCCAGACACATTTTGCTCAGGTAGAAGTTGCTCTCAGCAGTCCCGCGCCATCTTCAGCCTCGCAGCCTGGCAATTTACACCTCGGCATTTCAAAAGCTTCGTCTCAGAGGGTTGTTCTGTTTCATTTCAGAAACGGTCCCTCTTTTCTCACAAGGAGATCCATCTTCCTACTGGAGCAGAGGATTTGTCATCGCATTTGTGATTTGCTCCAGAACGGTCATTTTCCTGTAGGATGATTTCACACACAGCACACCACAAAGGGTGCGTGGTCCACAATACTGCAATACCACCAGCCAAGGGCTCAAGTTTTCAAGCATGTGAACAAGAGGTAATGGCCTCAAAGCGGGCCACGGAGATTCAGGTTGGGTATGAGGGAAAAATTCTTCTCAGAAAGAGCGGTGCTGCATTGGCACAGCTGCCCAGGGGGTGGTGGGGTCACCATCCCTGGGGGTGTTCAAGGAACATGGAGATGTGGCACTGAGGGATGTGGTCAGTGGGCTTTACAACCAGCAGTTAAAAGCAGGATGAGGGATCCATCAAACTGAAGATAAAGCAAAGAAATCCTCTGCTTGGGAAGATGCATCCTTCAGTCTTCTGGCGTTGGTTCAGAGCCCATCCCTGGGACCACAGTCCCCACACTCCCTTAAGGGAGGATAAGGCAAAAACAATCTCACTCTACGGCCCCAGGACCACCAAGGTTCTTCCCTTTCACGTCAGTAGGAGCACAGTTTATCTCCAAACTTCACACCTGTCAGAAAATTAAGTCTTCACAACTGGTCAAGAAATGGCAGAAGTCTACAGACAGCCTTATCCAAAAATGAGGCGCTCCACTGAAAGCCTGGGAGTGGAGAAGGAGCACGATCCGAGCCTGCTGACATTAATTGAGTTAAAAACAACACCCAATCGGTGCATCAATGGCGACATATCTGCAACCACCTACATTTTGTGCTAGCAAAGCCCACAATCTGAGCTTTCTGACGATTCCAAGCTTGAGCAAAAATAATGACCAAGTTGCTAGGGGAAAAAAAGTATTAAAAAGTGAAACTAATTTTGTATTTCAAATAGAACTCGCTGTTCTACAGAGTAATAAAGCCTACTAATGTTTAATAGCAAGCAACCAGTGACGAGAAAAGCTTGGCTCCAATGGGGAAGAAAAAGGATGCTGGAAGTTATTGCTAAGAAGAGCCAGCACAGGTCTGCTGAACAGCCAGGCACCCCAAATCTGGCATCTGCAGGCAATGCAAGCACAACCACGGGCAAACCATGCTTGCGTATAAGTTACAACAGTTCATTTCTCCTGGAGCCAACCAACGCTGGGAATTGAAGTTCTTTGCGATTTGTTGCCATGGCTGTATTCAGGATTTGTTAATTCACGATTGCAAAGGACACAGCTATTAATTTGCACACTGGAAAAACAACCAGAGCTGGGTTAATTCAGCCAGGGCAAGATGAAGCGGTGAATGGCAAAGGAATATATCGGGTGCAATCGAGCGATGCCTATCCGCCAGCCTTGTTTCTTTAAGCAAGCTATTTTTCACTAAAATCCTGACCAACTCATATCTGTCAGCTTTCCTCCATTCATCTGGAATGCTTATCAGATCAGCCACCTTCTAAAACAGGAGGAAAAAAAGTCAGGAGCAGCATGTTTGAAGGTGAAAACAAATAAATTCAGTGACGTTTCCCTGCTGTGGCTCATCTTGAAGTGACTCTCTTTGGGAAGGAAGGACAACTCCAGCCACGCTGAAAAGGATTGCCTTTCTACGATATCGCAGGCTCTCTGGCTTCCTATTTCACGCTAGTGGGCAAAGTTTTCCCAATAACTTGACTCACTGCTTCAGGAATTCCCTAGAGGATGAGTCACATTCCAGGGAAAGACACCAGTCATTCTACAGGAGCTGAACGGACCACCACTGGCAATGTGAGAGAGAAGTGAAAGAAGTGGGAGAAAGGAAGATCAGTGCCAAACTCAAACACCGCGTGGTCAGCATCACTCCCTGCTCCCCTCCCCAAAAGCAGCAGGGCAGCACCAGGCCCCTGAGCAAGGCAATGGCTGCCGAGCATCCTCAAGGTGCGAGCGTTCTATCCTGTCCTTAAGTCACCCAGGGTGAGATGTGAACTTAGGAGCTCCCCTCTGACTGTTGGAAGTGACTCAAACAATTAAGCTCTCACTGCTCCTCGTCACTAAAGTTCGCTTCTTACAACCCTCAGCACATTGCCCTCCCCAAGGCTTTTTCCTCTCACTAACAGACCCAGGAAAGCTGTTAGCCTACTGTGCTTTCATGAGTGACTCCAAAACCACGACATCCCAGAAGTCCTTCCCTTCTACCAGTCTCTCAAGGCACCCGATCCTTTTTATCCCAGAGCTTGGATGAAACTCCCAGGAAACAGACCCCAACAAGCCATTCAAGGGAGCCATCATTCTGCAGTAGTATCTTAAGAAGGGAGAAATCTCACGTGCTGTGGCAAGTTCCTTGAAAAATGCCCTCTCTGTATTTCATTGCAAATGCATTTGTCTGACGGCTCCTGCTCTGCCCCAAACTGTCCTAAGATTCATCCTTCCCAGGTTCCCCCTTTCCAATAGCTTCTTCCTACGCACAGCATGTCTTGTACCCTTATCAGTTTGATCTCTTCTCTTTCTTGCCCGCAATGCTGGATTTCTTAGAGCCCTCCCCGAGCATTGATCTACACTCGGGATAGGTTGTGAGCAGACACATCAGTTGTTCTTGCAAATGCATTCAACAGAAGTCTTGCCTAGAAAGCCAGCTCTCTATTGCCATCATTCCCCCACCACAATATAACCCTGGCTTCACACAAATACCTTCAAAAGCTATCAAAACCCTGAGTCCAATGTTTCCAACGGGATCCCATGAAACGTAATCACCCAGAGGACCAGAGGCAGGCTCCCCTTGGTGCCAAGCCAGGCCGCGTGCCCGTATCACAAACAGATCCAGTTTCCTTTGAATGTTCACCCGGGGACATTAACAGACCAAAGATCAAGCACCAAAGAAACGAGCTCTCTCTGGCAAGACGTTATCTGTGCTGCTGAGCATTGTTAGCAACACGAGGCTCAGCACAGCACTACCTTTAATGTACGTTCCGCAGAGCAGAAATACATCGCATTTCCTAAAATCCCATACCAGCACCGTGAATTTCAGCTCCTAAGTCTCCCTCCCTTGGATAATAGCAGCCATATCGCTTCACGGGTACGCTGAAACACAGCTACTGACTGTCCGTGTTCAAATACTGACCCTCTGCCGTTCTCAGTCCATCGCTGGGCGTGCTCAACAGGAAGCTTTTCAGATGCTAAAGGAAACAGGCTTTCGAGGTAAGCGACAGCAGAACAGCTTTACACTGACTAACAGGCTGTTCTCATCCCCGACCAGCCCCTATCGGTACAGATGAGAATCCCTAGAAGATTCTTCTATTGCATCAAAGCTCAAAGGGAACCTTGAAAGCCTGACTGCATTTTCAGACACAGGCTTCTGCCGCTGCGACTTCAGAGGGGATCTGTGCTTCTGCTCCTCCCTCCACATGGCCACCATCTCAGTGAGTGAGAACAATCCTTGAAATAAAACAAAGGATCGGGTTAAGCATTCCCAGAAGAAAAAAATATTTCCTTATTCCTGCCTGGAGAACACAGACTTCTAAAGAAAGCTGCCAGCCCTGACCTGGCTCATGTAAAGCGTGCTAATTACAGTGAAAATCTGAAGAAAGCAAGAGAGGGAGGGAGAGAGAGAGCTAGACTGCAGCTCACACAAATGACAGCTTGAGCAAACTTTTCCTGCTGCTATAAATAACGCCCTGCAGGGCTCAGCGTGCAGGATCCCAGCTCCCAGCACCTCGCAGACCCCACAGCTTGGCCTCCAGCCCCAGAGGCAGCAGCAGCCCTGTTCGCATACATATGCCCGCTGCCTGCTGAAAGCCTCTCTTGTCTGCAGATTTTATGCATTTCTCTCCTCTGGCAACCCACTCCCCCATTATGCTGTCATTCTCTTACTCCTTTTCCTTTTTCAGTCTCCACATTTACTGTGGTTTCCCTTAATTGCACTGCTTTGCGGCTCTCCATCTCTTTCTCCACGTTTTTGTTGCTAAGCTGCCCTGGAGTACCCCAGCAGGGCTCCTCTTTCCAGCTGCTGACAGCTGTTCTCCAGCCCCAAAGGCTTTGTCCATCAGGAACCCGGAGGAAATCACTGTGGAGCACTGCACGCAGCTCCAGCTCTCTCCTGGTTTAGGAAATGAAGCCCCACTTTCAGGCTCAGGGGAAATCAAAGTGAGGCAATTTCCCTCCAGCCACTTCCTCCAGCTGGTAAAGCAGATAAAGATGTCAAAGCCACAGACATGCAAGAGAAAGCAATGACAGTGTGGGTTCCACACCTCTGTGCCCAAGCAGACCGACAGCTTCCTCTATGTCCTAAAAACTTGGCTTCCCAGTGCTTCCCCATTGACACAGGAAGATGCAACAAAGCTGGCATTGAATCCTGCCATGCCAAAGCAGCTGGACTCCTCCTGAAACTCAGCTTTGGATGTGTCTGAGAAGGCAGTAAGTCTATTTCCATTCTGCTTATGTAAGCAAGGGTGAACCAAGCCCAGGTTTGTCTGATCTTCTGTTACATTTAAGTCATAACCAAGTCATATTTAACGGATGCATGCACATATATGCATACTTTCCATAACCCGGAGCTAAAAGCCCTTTTCTCTTCACATAGAGCCTCCAACAGATCTGCTCCTGAAGCCCAGCCCTGGTGACTGGGCCCTTCTGGCAGCCCCACAGTGCTGACACCCTGGCCTCATGAGTGTCCCCTTCCCAGTAAGTCAGAGGAAGAGCAGAGAAATCATTCCTGCTGTTTAATGAGACTACTCAGTTCCACGTGGGCCCAAGGAAATTTAACTAGGTTCCACAAGGCCAAGTGTAAAATGTTGCATTTGGGTTGGGGCAATCCCAGATGTGTGTGCAGATTGGGAGAAGAAGAACTTGAGAGCAGCCCTGCAGAGAAGGACATGGGGGTCCTGGTGGACAGAACGATGGATGTGAGCCAGCAGTGCACATCTGCAGCCCAGAAGGCCAACCGTAGAAGCTGTGGGGGCTCCATTCCTGGAGATGCCCAAGGCCAGGCTGGATGGGGTCCTGGGCGGCATGGGGGCAACCAGCCCACAGCAGGGGTTGTGGCAGGATGGGTTTTAAGGTCCCTTCCAACCCAACCATTCTATGATTCTAGGGTTCCCGTTGCCACAGAGCTTATGTAGACTTCTTCTGTCACTTTTCATCTGCAGGCTACAAACAAAAAAAAAAGTAGTCATGCTGGCCTCTACATACTGATATTTCTAATCCCAAACAGTTTGGGAATAGGAGAACAGGAGTGGTTCATTTGACAATTAGTTCATCACTACAGACCCTGGGCTTGGAACAGCTCATTACCATCTCGACCTCTGCTTCCCAAACCTGACGGCTCAGTGCTGCAGGCAGCACAGCCACACAGTTCTGCCTTCAGGACTCACATTCGCTCAGAATATGCCAAGTTAGCACTCCCATGCTCTTCAGATGTGTCTCCTTCACATATCATCCATCTGCACCTCTCTGCTCTACTTCATGCAGCTCTTGGATAAATCCACTGCCAGAGCACTTCCCAACTGACTCTCCTTGCACCTGGAAGAAGAACATCGTGCCGCGAGCTATTTCATTTGAGGATGTGAGGAGAGGGGAGCTGCAGCAGGAATACTCTGACAGCACATTCCTTGGCTTCAGGCAGTTGTGCGGACACGAACTGCACAACAAGGACTATGACTGTGCCTAACAACAACCTGCAGGTACAAAAGGAAATGAGAAATAATTCTTCCCCATGCGAACGCAGCACAGGAAGCACGGACCAGCCATGCACGGGAGCGTACCAACCCTGGTGCTGCAGACTTAGGACTACTGTAGGAGGTACATAAAAGCAGCAGGACACTAGTCAGAACATAAATCAAAAGCAAGGTTACTAAAATATGGAGCAGCATGGAAATAAGATGAAAGGGATCAGAGATCACAAAAGAGGGACTGGGAAAGAAGCTAGGTTATCTTCTCCCTGCCAGAGAGAAGCAGATAGAATTTAGTTACAAGCTTCATCTAAATGTCATCAGTCCGGGGCCAGTGAACTGCAAAAGAGAAAGGAACAAGATTGGCCACCTTATCTGTGAGCAAATAACATGAAGAGATATGTCAGACCGCACAGCTCAGCCGCACAGCTCGCAGCTACAGAGCCTCCTGCACAACACCTCCCAAGGCCACGGTTGGCTCCGTTGTGCTGCTCTTTCTCAACAACGTGCTCGTCCTAAAGCTGCCACTGGTGGCCAGGTCACAATCCAACGAGGAAAACGTCACCTTCCCTGAGGAAAGTCAGCAAGGTCATCCTCCAAACATCAGTAACTCAGCGGTGTTAGCAAAACAAAGCAAAGCGGCAACTTCACTTCTCCATCAGTGTGAAAGATAAAGGACAGAAGCTGACCCCCAGCCTTCCTGCAGAGCTTACCAGCAGAGAGGTGGGGGCTCGTCCCCACGGAACGGGCAGGCCCAGGACTTTAGCAGCTCTCCGGAAAAGGAAGCCTTCCCAAATGGATTTCTGCAAGAAGACCCTCTCTTGTCGTCTGGCAGATGATCATTCCAAATGCTAAATGAGTCTTCACACTCGAATTTATAACCCAAACAGGATTATAAGGGAGAAAAAAAAGAGTAAAAAAAAAAAGCTGTTTATTCAGATATATTCCAGGACAAGTGATTGGCTCTGGGCCAAGGCAGAGAAAGACAGATTTAGACCATTAGACAAGAAAGTACTTCTCCCTCTCCTGCTGTAGGCAATGTATCATTATCCCTGTAATTAAATTTAGTGCCTTTGTGGCAATGTCTTCTGCAGAATTTATCTAAGTGTGGACTTTCTTTCTCTCTCCCTTAACTACAGTACAATTAACCACGAAGCGTTCGCTCATTTCAAGCTTTTCAGTCGGGCTTCAGAAGTCAGTGCCTTGGTGGGAACGCTGTAATCACCTTGGAATAGAAAGCGAGCACAAGACCTGTGGTTTGGCAACTTTCACCTTTGCTGAAAGTGAATTTTCAAAGCCCGGAGAAGAGGAAAAAAAGCTTTTAGTTCACCTCTTCCAGATACAGCACTTGATTCAGATCCTCGTCCTTGATGAGAGCTCGAAGGCCTCAGAACGGTGTTACATGGCAATTAACCCAAGTGATTAATACATCATCAAGCACCAAAGTATCAGGCAAAAGCCCAGCCCAGGTCTGAAATCTCCTGCATCACATAATCCTGTGTCACTTGGTTCCTCAATTCCTGGCACTTCAATCCTGAATGCAGGCAAACAATGAAGCCAAGTTCTTTTCTGAGCAACGTGGGAAAGCACTTCCAGACTTTCTGCACAGTAATTACAGGAGTTATGCCTGCATCCTTGCAGAAACATTTTGCTCAACTTAAACTCTGCACAGACCTCAGAGACCACCAGGCCTAGCCCACAGCACCGGCAAACCACGGCAGCTTTGACTCAAACTGAGATCTGTGTGTATGGCAGCACACGAGGACAACAACTGCAGAAGATCATCATCTCGTCAGATGGCTCCAATTCTTTTCCCAAAATAGGACTGTAATCACAAACTGTGAACGGGGGATCTCCTCAGCACTCACCAACAGATCACAGGACGACTGCAGCTGGATGCCAGGTGTCTTCTCACAGCTCTGCATGTTCCTTTCTCCAGTCAAATACCTGGGCTCCTGGCATTGGACTGCCAAACCGTGGTGAGCTCAGGAGAACGTGCTTGCTTCCCTTCAGTCTCTTCCCTCTGTTCAGCTGCAGGGAGTTATGAGGCAGCTCAGTTTTCCACGCTCCTTTCCTCCTTTGAAACGTGTAGTAGCACTGAGGTGCAAAACACTGTAGTAACTTCACTGCGTGGGGAACTCATCATCAGAACCAGTTAGTGATTGGTTTACGGTTGGAAGCGAGAGAATTAACAACTCGTTTGTACATATTAGCATCACTATTCATTGGAAGACCCAATTATTTCGTACATCTTAGGATGCACAACATTCAAAGCATTCAGTGGAGAGTCACACCAGTAGGCCACAACCATCACTCTGGAACAAAACTGCTGGTAGAATGATGCCATAAGTAATTCACTGACAGCTCAGTGATCTCTCCTGGCACTGTTGAAGCCGTAAGGACGTTCCAGCCACCAGAATGAAGTTAATCTGGAGAAGGAAAGAAGTATACAAAGGACACCAGAATGACCCCAGCACACTTCAGTTTGCAACGCAGGCAGCTACATGTCTTCTCCCCTCTCCTTCCTCGTCCCTTGTACTCCCGTTCTTTCCCCCAAGGAGGGAACAGAAGAAAAAGGAAAGTGTATGCATTTCTATATAGGAAAGAATCAGAAGATTTGGTTTCTAAGATGTGTTAGGTTATGGGATACACCTTCCGATACCACTGGCTGGATAGATTAGAAAACAGTAATGTTCTCAGGACAGTAGTCAAAGAACCCAGAAATAAAACATCAAAAGGGAAGAGGGAAGGGAAGAAGTCAACAGCTGAGCCAGCAGCAGCCAGCCACCTTAACACAGCACCCAGGCATCGTGTTCTGCTCACACTGCCAGCAGGGCTGCAGTGAGCCCTGTGCCACCTATCCATGCCAGACCCCAGACCAGGTGCCACGAGCACACAGCCACCTCCAACCTTGCTTCGAGCTTCAGGCCATGTCCAACTTCAGACCATGTCCAACTTCAGGGCAATCTGATGAGATTCAGTGCTGATTGTTGCAGTTAAGAACAGTATTTTTAGGGTGGGTTTTTCCTCCCTCCACGGGGAAGATGAAGTCACGTTCTTTAAATAGCTCCAAGTCTTCAGTAGGTGCCCTTAGCATAAGGTTGCAGAGAAGGCAGAGCTGTCCTTTACGTGAACGGCTCTAAAGCCTTTCTGTACACGTAACTCAAATTGCATTTTATTGTGCAGGTAAAACATAAAGCATAAGGACTATAAGGAAATGATATCGTTCCCATTGAGCACAGAGGAGTGAACGCCCCTGCACCCCCCTGCAGCTCAGAGCCAGGTGTGAGCCACGCCGCTGCCTTTGCTGGTAGGCCAAATTGTGTTGACTTTGCTACAGGTCAAAGAACCAGGATGTGCAGCTCAAAAATTATGCATGTGTGAAAGCAACATCAAAGTGCACTTTGCAAGTGCAAAATGATGGGTTTTACTCACATGAAAGGATCCGTTTTCATATCCGAACACCTTTCCCTGAGCCTTCAGCTACCGTGACAAACTGCAAAAGCCACCAAATTCCCTCTCTAAAAGAGCCATCCCTGCTGAACAGGAGCCAGGAAGGCACTGCCCCCAGGCAGGCGCATGCCTTGCACTGAACTGAGCTGGAAAACAGCATGAGAAAGGACGGGAGCAAGGCAAAGTCCTGCATTTTTAACAACAGGCAGCAGCTCAGCGCAGTGGACACCCAGCAGCCATCTCTGCCCTGAACAACAGCTCTGCTTTAAACGGGGAGGCAGAAGTTGAATCAGTACTTTCGTTCAGACCAGGTTGCTAACCTTGCTTCCCAAGCACCACTCCTGTGTGGGGTGCCTGAGTTCTCAGCCAGCAGAAATACGCAGCCTTTCTGCTGCCCCCTGCATGCTAGAGGCACTGAGCTGCTGACTTAGCAAACAGCAGCAGGGCAGGCTCGTGCTTCTCGTTGTCCACCTTGTAATTAACTCTGTGGCCACGAGCAGCGAGGCAGCCTCGAGGACACTGCACAAAATCCCATCTGTTCAGCAGAGAAGAACTATGGTTAGGGGAAGGATGGATACAGTATATTTGTTTCCCAGTCCAACCAAAGAGGCAATCTTTTCCCCCACCTTTCTTGACAGATCCCCTTAGATTGGAGAACTCAAGCCCTTGCATCTCCTATCTGTTCCCATAGGAACCTAACAGCCACAACTGCTTCCAACCTCATCTCCTCTCCCAGCAGCAGAAATATGAGATGAAGTCCTGGTAGCCTTGCTTCTCCTCAGCAGGAACGCTATGCATATTTGAAGAAGAGATAAAGATAACACTTCTCATCTCTTCCACTCCTGCTCCCTCCAGAAAGGGACGGTCACCGAGTCAAAGGCCTTCCTCTTACCCTCCTCTATTATTTGGCACCTGCCACTTTCACTTCTCCAAAAAGCTAAGATTTTCAACAAAAACTCCATTATCAAGCACCCACTTCAGGAAAACTCCTGTAGAGAGGTAGTTGGGTGGGTGCGAGGCAGCTAAGCAACCAGCATTACCTTCACCTAAAGCACAAGGAAGCCAGCGGGCACGCTGTAGGAACGCAGGATCTCCTGGTTCTATGGGCTGTGATGAGCAAGAGTCCGTCCCAGCACACCGCCCTCCGGCACTGCCCAGTGGGAGTCTGGCACTTTCAGCAGCAGGAGACCAATCTGCAGCTCCTCCTGTCAAAGCAAAAGCTATGAGCACAGACACGTTGGCATGACCAAGCAGCCCACACCAGGAAGAGGAACGGGGGGTTCGCTCACGCTCCCCACCCAAAAGGTTTAATATTTGAGGAAGGAAGTCAAGCGTGTGAGCCAAACGAAGCCTGTTGAAAGCACTGAAAGTTCAGCTTGCTCTTTCTTTAGGAGCATTTAGCCCTCGTGGTTTAGACCAGAAGCTGTATTTTCTCATGCTCGCCGAAGGGAGTGTTCTGGCATAACACCAGGTAACTTCCAGTCGAACGGTTTGCAAAGCAAATCTATGTTAACATGGCAGTTTTCATGTCATAAATCAGATCATTTGAAGTGAAAAGGTTTCTGATTGCTTTAGCCACACCTTCCTCTGCATTTGCACTCAAAAGGATTTCATTTCACGACTGCGATATACAGAGCAGCTACACGAAATGCAATCAATCTTCAGGAACCAGTAGCACTTAACTCTGCTTAACAACAAGCATGCCGTCCCACCTAGTGCTGAGATCACACAGCTGAGGTCTCGTTCCTTGCACACAATTAGGTGGGAAGCAAGACGAGAGCCTTCCGTCTCTTGCCATCTTCTGTTTGATTAAAAACCCATCCATTACACCGACGTCAAGTCTTCTGTCTATAACACATTAAGAGTTAACTAGGGAAGCAACTGGAAAAGCCAAAGTTTTCAGAGGATAAACATAAAGGCATCTCAAGACATAAAGGCCGCTGGCTTGTCCATTGCACATCATTAGCATCTTAAAGGCTAATGAGCTCAGAGAACAAGATATGCAGAGCTGTAGACTTCCACGTTCCCTTCAGCAACTCCCTCCTCTCCCCTGCTCACCCAGGCAACCTGCCTCAGCCTGGGCAGCTAACAGAAGCACCCAGTCACAAACAGCAGCCTCGGAACAGATCTGCTGTTTCACCTCCCTGCTTCTGCAGCGCAGCCTCAAAATACAGAGCAATAGCAACTTCTTCTCAGGCTTTCATTAAGCATCACGCCAGAAGTTCAAGTCCCACAAAGCCTCATTTCCTCCTCTTGCCCTCCATGCCGAACACTTTGTTCGTTAATCTCTGTCTCTGCAAACGCCTGCTGTCTGAAAACTTGCCTTTAACGTCGCCCAACCACCCCAAGCTCCTCCACTTGCAGAGCCACAGGCACACAAGGGTACAGGAGAACAAAAAGCCAGACGAGCTCTGGGTCAGATGAATGGCACACAGCAGCACGCTCCATTTCTCTGCTCTTTACCGCTCCCAGGAGAAGGAAGAACGCTATTGCTGAGGTGATACCATCCTCTTGGGTCCCGGTCAGAGCAGTTCATCACAACACACACGTGGCACGTCCCTAGGAATAAAGATATTACCAACCTCACA
>PPHD01008698.1:0-21468 GCA_002909625.1 Bambusicola thoracicus | reverse complement strand
CTGAATACTCTGTGCCCCCCACTGATGTTGGCATAGGAGGAATGTATGTTTGAACAGATTGCTGCCTGTGTCAGCTTTTGACACTCAGCTGCTAATATGGTCTTGATAGCATGTTACTGCCTGGTATTTGATCTTACTGCATATCCAACTTGGGTCACAGCAGATGTCTGTGTAAGAATTGCATGAACATGGCTTCTGGTGCCTACTGACAGATTTCCTTTTAACCCTGGTAAACCTCGCCACCATTCATGGAACTCAGTATAGTCTCGTTGTGAGATAATGACTGCTTAAGAACTGACTACTGGTGATTGTCAAATCTGACTGGTAACAGTGCTAGGATAATTCGATCCAGAAAAGAAAAAGACATTTCGGTGCTACCAAGGCTCAGCACCAACAGAATCCCTGAGTCAGAGCAAACAGGAGTCAGGAGCTCAGCAAACAGTTTGAAGCTCTTTAAGCACTGCTGTGCGTGGTCTCACCTCAGGAAATCTCTTCTGTCCTTCATAGGAAAGTCATCCTTCTGGTCATTCTTACCAGTAGCACACTCATACTTACCCCACAGCTACAACCATTGTCTTCTTGCCAGTAAACATAGTCACAGTGTGACCGAAATTTCCAGGTTTTGCTGAAGACCAAGATATATGATGTCTCTGGGTGCCTCCTGGAGTTGGCTCTCGGGAGCCCTTCCCACCTCTATAGCTGCCAGGAAAGTTGCAACACTGAAATTAATTCCCTCATGTGGTTTCAGGGGAATAAGTTTTGGAGCCTACGTGAATGGCAGTTTCTCCTGTGCAATGGGGTTCATGCGTACCAGACATGGGTAGCTCGGGGAAGGGGAGCAGACCTTTACTTCCCAAGGGAATTCAGAGACATTGGAATATCAGGTTTCTCCAAACTATCAGGACTTTCTTATATTGCATCTCTCTAAGAAGTTGATGAATTTCAGATTGGTTTTTAGGCAGTTTTTCCCCTCTGAGTTACAACACTGATCGATTGAAAGTGCTGTTATGCCATGTAGCAAAAAACAACAACAACAAAAAACAACAACAACAACAACAAAAACAATCCTGCTGTGAAGAAACGATGCCCAGATTCTTCTGCCAGCAAGAATATCCAGTTGAGATTATTAAAACTTAAGGCACTGTTGAATTCATCTGCAACAGGACTTAACTCTAGCAGTCTCTCATTCCCTACTACTATTGTTCAAAGTGAAGTTTTGGCACAAGCTGTTAGGAAGAACAAAAGTGTACATCTGGACAATAAAACTAACAGCACCTACACATGTTGAAGTCTCGGATGAAGCAAAGAGTCAAGAGCTGCTCTTGTCTGGCCAAAGGGGCTAAACATATTCTTACATAGGTGGGACAGTCTTGTCTTAAAGTCAGCGGGACTCCACCTATACAAAGCCGAATTTCATTAAGATGGAGTAGCACCAATGCAAAGATGTTAGAAAGAATGGATCATCATATTCCTGTCTCACAGTTGGGCAAGGAAGCTGTCCAATATTATTTCTATTGTGAATGAGTCTCTCACAAAGGTGAAACAAAAGGTTCAGATCACATTCCCATGTGCTGCAGGCAAAGAAAAATGGGAGTTAAGACATTATTTCACATCCTAGAAGACCATTAATGCTTTTTGCAGTTAAAAATCCACAGCAGTCTATTTTGATTCTAAACAATTTGCTAGAAGTTGCAGGTTCGTTACTTTGACTTAGGATGGGGCAGATGAGCAGTTCTCAAGTCTGTCTACTGCTTTGCCCACACATCCAGTAGCTCACCTGCAGATGCAGCACACAATTCACTTGTAAAATTTTGTGTGAAATTAAAGCTGGTAAGGTAAGGTAGGGTAACATCACCTTGATTTCTGGCAGAAATGTCAAGGTTTCTGGAAGGTACAAACATCCTAAATGTTTAAAAGGTTTCTGACAAGAGCATGTTGCTTGGCTTTCAGACAGCTGCCTGGATTCTGGGATCCACACACCTTTGATTTCCACTTCAGCTATCCTCCAGAGGTTCTCTCCACATTCACCAGCAAAGTTGGCTGCATCTCCTATTTCGTGCAAGGGATTTGCTGCAGCCACAGTACTGTCTTAGCTAAAGAGCAGAGATATTTACTGTTGCAAGGAATCAGTGGTGACCACATGGAACATGAAAAAGACAAGCTAAGGGGAACCAACTATCTGAGCTGGGGACTGTTCTTATCCTGTGTTCTAAATGCCTTCTACTGACTGTTCAGTAACTTTCAGCACTTAGTTTTTCTTCTTTTAACATTAAAACAACACCTTTAATATCTTATGCCATTGTTGTCCTGGGGCTTCGGCCCCTATACAAAGATGTTTTTTACATAGCATACAAAGAGCATCGAAGAGCTCAAGATTGATTCACAAGGAGCACTTTGAGATCCAGAATGGGAATTGAGGGAGTTTATTTTCTTGCTTTAAAATCTAAGTGCTGGGCAATCTTCACAAAATAGGAGGTCCTATTTTTTTTAACCAGTCTACCTAAATAGGGATGAAAAGTCAAAGATCATCAGGACAGGCAGAACAAGTAAAATACGGTTAATCCAAATATTTTTTTGGCTTTCCTCTAAATTTGAGTGATAAATACAGGTGAAAATGTGTACACATGCATGGGTGCATTCTTTGCACAGATGCTCAAAAGCATTGTGATAATTCAGCCATGCAATGTGTGGTGTAGCGTGGAAGGCTGTCCTCTGGGTTAAAGGCAGGGCCTGGTGGAAGTTTGAGCAGCTTCAGATGTTCCTTCACAAGTTTGGACATGTGGTTTTTGGAGAACACCCTGTGTCCAGCAGCAATACTTCACTGTGCTTTGCCTTTACACTCACTCTCCCCATGCAGGCTCCATTGGTGGTAGAAGCTAGGAACAATGTTGTTTACCTCTGCTGCTTCATCCACGGCTCTGTAATCCTTCAGATTTCCCTGGAGAAAAACATATTTTTTCCTGGTGAAACTATTGTCTTCACAACAGATGTTGCCAACAGGACATGCAATTACGTTAGAAAGGTAGTTTTTGCTGTATGCTGCATTGTCCTGTACAGGGGCTTCAGCGACAGTGGAGAACAGTATTCCTTGGAAGATCAAAATGAAGTGATGAAGTTGGAGTGCCAGCCAGGCACATCCTCCTTTGGTATCATGAGAGTCATCAGTGCACTGTTTCTGCCAAAACCATTGCCTGTCACCAGTGCCCTGAGAGGAAATTACATCATGGCATTCAGGTATGAGCTGGTAGAAACCTCTAACCTTCCTTGTGCCACGTCCACCATCTTGGGCAGGGTGCCTATCATCATAGCAGCCATACCAGATCATTTGTGAAGCAGAGCACTATGACTCTGCATGAAAATCAAGGTTAGCCTTCACAGAGACATTTATGAGAATGATCTAGGAGCAGCTGGATCCAAGAAATAAAGGATTTTTGTTGTTGTTCAAGATCCATACACATTATCTCTCTGCTTTCACAAGAGGAGACTGTGGTTGCAGAGATGCTCTGGTGCTTCCAGATGCTTCCAAAATTCAAGATCAGGAAGGCATGTGAAGAGAGCCTGTAGTCCCACTGAAGTCAGACCTGATAGCTAAGGAAGAGCAGGAGACTCAACAGTGTCCTAGATACTTTGCAGGCTCAGAAGGTGGCCATGCTCCAGTCCATGAGATAAAAGCCCACCCTAGTTTTATCTAGAGGTATGGTGAGTGGAGAACAAGCTGTTTGAAAACCAGCTGTGAGATAAGCCAGATGCTGGGCAGAGACAAGGAGCAGACAGACTGCTTGTCACAGAGGGACCTGTGGGAGATACCTTCAGCTGCCAGCATGGATGGGTGGGCAGCTGGGTGATCCCTGGGGACAAGGGAGTAGGCAGGTAGCAAGGAGCATGTGAGACATAGAGCTGCTGAAGGCAGGGCAAGGGCAGTACCCACTCAACTAGAAAAGCCTCTTTCAAGATTTTGTGAGGCAACAAAGCTGGTCAGGAAGGAAGGACTGAAGCTCTCAGTACATGACTGGATAATAATTATAGGAAAATCTAAGTCCTTCAAAGACTGTTGCCTTAGGGCTTCCTTCATGCAGTGAATAGTGAAGGAAGGTAACAGATACACAGGGAAGGATAGAACCTGGCAAGTATGAGTGTGTCATACCTTCTACTGTCCCTTTTGCCTTAGTCTGCTCTAGGACCTAGCACCCACCACGGCAGGATCAGCACAAACCCCACTCCACATCCACTCAGTGTGACCTTGGGCATGGATGCTGCTGGAAGGATGTTCCTCCATCAGCTTTAGGTGACACCATGGACCAGTGGTCACGCTGCCATGCAGGGGGACCTGCACAGGCTGCAGAAACAGGCATTCCCAGGGACATGGTGTGTGTAGCCCATGCTGAAACTGTGTATGTCTCTGTGTGGGTGAAGAGAGGGTTTGGGGATTAGAAGGGTGCTTAGGCATTTGTTGGTGTGTGTTGGCATTTGTGTCTAGTGCTTAGTATTGTGGTTTCTCTGCTGTATTGCTGATACTGAGCCTGAATATATAGTTCACTGATTGCTGGTTAATTAGGTGTTGCTAATTAAATAATTCACCCTGATTCTGATGTAATTTACACAATGTGAACTGAGAGCTGCTTCTTCAGAGCATGCTGCTGCCATATCTTGCCCCAGCAGGTGCCCTGCCAGCTCCCAGCATGTCCCCAGGCGCTCAAGGGGAGCAGACTCGGGTCTCCAGTGTTGTCTGGAAAAACCTCAGTCCCACAGCAAGCCTCTTGCAGCAGCCTCCTGCTAGGTCTCACCCTGGGCAAGAGCCCCAAACCTTCCCTGGTCTCCAAACCAAACCAGCATTTCTCATTCCACCTGCCTTTTGTCATTCCCTGTGTGCTCTTAGATTGACTTTGGATGACAAAACTTCCCAGCCTGGGTGTGAGACATTGCATGGCATTGTCACGTTCTGCTGCTCACACAGGGCTAATGTTTCTCCTCATCTTTTCCCTAGAAATGGTATTTATCATTCTGACACTGGAAGGCTCCTTCTAGATCTCAGTTGAGACCATATATCAGGATGCTATGTGCTGAATCCCATTACAAATAGATTGTTGTTTTACAGGTCTCCCTGTTTTCATCATTCAAGCAAAAATTAAGGTGTTCACAATGTACATGGCACTGATATGTTAGAAGAATATCTTTCACTCCTTGTCTTTTGAACTTCCAGCTTTGTTGGAAGGAAGCTGAAGGAAAACCACCACCAGGTATCAGTTCTGAAGTTGCCATCACATAAGCAGTGGCAGTCCTCGCAAATAATATAAAAAAGAATTTAACAACTTCCTTTTTACAAAATATAGTTTGCAAAGAAACAATAGGATATCAGTGCTTGGAGAAATAAAAGGAGTCTTTGTAATTTCTTTGCATGCTACTTGCTGTGATTTGAAGCACTGTGGAAGTCTATTTTGGCTCAGATGTCTGAAGCCAGGCTGAGATCAGCAGACTTGGGAAGGCAGTTGAGGAAGAAACGAGGTATTCCCACACCTTACTATGGTCGCCCTGCTGGCATCCTGATTGCAGAAGGCAATCTGATGCTAGCAATACTGCCTAGTGGTTTCAAAAACTGCGTTTCTCAAGATGGAATATATACCAGCATGAAATATGCATAACCCTGTTCCTGGGATGTCTTACGCAGTGTCTGTGTGAACAAGAAGCAAAATAAAATGGTTGACATCAACAAGCCAGAAAGGCCAAGGTCCTAACAATGTAGGTATAATACAACACACGTACATACCTGTGGGTTACCTGACCTCGGGGAACGTTGGCAAGTGATTTCACAACTCTTTGTTTTAATTTTCTTTTCTGCTTTTTCTGTGTTGTCTGTATTGCACATTCTTCAAGCAGTTCCTTTCCTGTCTTTATAGTTTCATTTCTCTAAGGCACTTTCATGCTACTCTGGTATAAATAGTAACAAGAACAATATCACATCTGGGTAGTTTCAGTCAAGTACTTTTTTCCAGCATGCTGCAGAAGACGGCATAAAGAGATCTGTAGGAAAGGTCTTGTGAAATATTTGGTTCACTTCTACAAAGAGATGGTGGAGATTTTTGTGTAGCAACGTTGGAGCCATAAAAACACCAGGAGTCACATTTGGGCTACCTGTTTTTTCCTTTGTACGCCTTTAGCAAAGCACTGAAACACATCCAAATGGAACTCATGCCTTTAGAGTTCAGCCAGACCAATATTATGCTGTGTCTTTCCTAAGACTCTTCAGAGCAGGAGCAGTAACTATTCAGGTGCAGTGACCAAAAATAGCCATATATCTAATGGAGACACTGTACCATAAGACGATAAGGAGCTACCACCACCCTTTCTTATTTCATGGAATCATAGAATCACCAAGGTTGGAAAAGACCCACAGGATCACCCAATCCAACCATTTGACATAGGTATCAAACATCTGGGCTTGAAAACTTAGAAACCAAAACACTTGGGTGCAATACCACACATTTCAGTGGAGGTTTCATTAAATACTGCACACTAAGCCTACTTGTAGTTGACAGGTTCAACAAATATTGGTCCTTGTAGGGTGACTTATTGTGAAAACGGAGCAGGAGGTTACTGCTGACTTTTGCCTCATATGCTTTAGCTGTATTTATATAAATGCTGAGCTCTTTAGTTCTTGGAATCAATATTTTTTTCTTTCTTTTTGAATGAGCCATGCCTGGAGTGTCTCCAGAACCCCACACAGAGGAGTCTGATCTCTGCACTCTTTGGGATTATTTCTGAGGAGCAGCCTTATTGTGAAACTGATGGGATTTGTGCAGGTCAGAGCGATGGGAAAGAGTATAAAAAGATGAGATATATGGATGGCTATTTTGTCTGCTTATTTTTTAATGTTAACCTTATGCAGATTTAGGAGAATGCTCCATTATTTTTTTTTTTTTTAATAGTTTCATGGAGCAAAACCAGAGATTTTTCTCTTTCCAGTAACCATAGAAACATAGAAACAATGATTACTGGAAATAGTTACACTGTACTTGTGGGAGCAGGTTTGTGTTACTGCTGGAGGATGCAGAAGTTAAGCCACATCTGCATCCTTGGCAATGTAACCTGGCAAGGCTGCCATAGCCAGCGGGGAATGAACGAACCTTACAAAGGTCTTCAAACATCTGGAGTAGGTGGAACACCTGCAATTCTGGAACATTTTTACTCTAGCTGCTGTTGGCTCAAGCTTTTCCTGTTTTCAGCAAATGATTTTATGATTGATTCAATAGCAAAACTGTGTCCATGTTTGAATACGTGTTTCATTATCCAAAAGACTTAGCCACCAGAGCATTGGCTCTTTTCATATGCCCTTAGACCTTTCAAAGAAGGGCCAATGAGACATGCAATTTCTCAAGAGCAGTCACCATCAACATCTATCTCTATTTGAAGGGAAGAAGAGCACATCAATACTTTTTAAAAAGCTTTCTGAATAAGATAGTCTCCTATCACCCAGCTCCTTTCCTTTGTCTCTTTATCTTTTAAAATTACACAGGCTCTTCAGATAAGCTGCTGCTGTAAGACACAAATGTGGATTAAATCATATTGATTTGTTTGATCTTGATCTACCTCCACCCTTTCCTTTCCTGATTAAAACTTCCCCTTTTGCACAAAGTTCTTTGTGTCCCTTTCACATTCTTATAAGTAATCTGCCACCTTCCGCAACATAACCTGAATGGGGCCAGCTTTCTTCTGATTGCCTCTGTTAGACTTCTGGAGAAGGAAGGGCTCCTTTGTCACCCTAGACAGATCTTAATTAAAACCACCCCCAACCTGACTAGGCTTCATCCGCATTACTTGTAAGTATTGGTTTCTAATCTGTTTTTCCTTTTAGAGACCAATTCTAATGCTCTTGTGTGTGTAGACATACACAAGGACAGTAATGGAAAGTCAATATAAATGGAGATCTGAAAAGAAAGAAGTCTGTTTTTTCAGTTAATCTAAATGATTCGGCAGTTAATATTGATTCCAGTCAGTCTGTATAGATACATGACCTAGGCAATGCCTAAGTTCAGCTATCCAATGCTTCTACTGACCACTCCAAATAGTTCTCCCAAAAATGTAATAGCTCACTCCATTAGTGGGAGCTATTGGTTCTTCTAGACAAAATAGAACAAAGTATGGCTTTTTCATCAGCATTTTTAAACATTCACACAGGTTAATTGATTACATGAGCCTAGGGTTGCAAACTGAAGAGGAAATTGACTTCTTCAATATGCAAATAAAGTACCAGGCAATAAACTGATACCAGTTATATCAGTATGAAATATAATTACAATTAACTTCAGCATCACAAAGAAACTCGCTTAATTTTTTCAGTGCTTGCATTCAATTTTCTGCTTTCAGTAATGCCTATGCAGTTCGTAGAGAGGGATGTGGATTAACTCCCACAGAGCAGAGGATACCTGAACACAGCCATGCTCACTTCTTAACAGTTGTGGCTTTGCACCACGTCCCTTGTCATGTTTTATACACAGTTTGTTCATCCACGCTTACTGTTACTGTGAATCTCTTCTTTTCACCAGTGGCAACATTTATATAGCAATACTGAAAGGGGTTTGAAATGATCTGCCCAGGGAGGTTGTGCTGCATCCTCGGATGTTTTCAAGACTTGAAAAGATAAAGCCCTGAGCAATCTGGTTTGAGCTCTGAGCTGACCGGGTTTTGTGCAAGAGCTTGCCTAGAGTCATCTTCCAACCTGAATTATCTTGTGAACCTACGAAAATGAAGGAGGTAAGCAGAGAGGAAAGGAAGACTCTGAATGTAAACTACGGATCATTTTGAGGATACTGACAATTAAAGAGATTTCCTATGGGGAGGGGAGGGGGGGAGAGGGGGCAAGAAAGAATAGAAAAAAATAAGTTGACAGCTGAGGAAATAAGAACGTATAGATCCATTTCAAACTGCCTATGTGAAAGGGAGCAAAAAGGAAGGAGCAAAGAAGCAGTCGATACTGACATTTTAAAAACAAATAGTGCATTTCAATTTTGACTATTATGAGTCCTTTCTGCTTGTATTTCTCAGTTCCCTGACAAGAGTTCCACCACAGCCATCTGCAACAACTCTGTTTGAAAAGAAAGGAGTCCACTCTTTCTTTAAATCCCCATCCTTGAAGCACGACACACTGGGGCTTTGTGCACATGCAGACTGAAAGCTGCTGGGAACTGAAGAGCTATGAGGAAGGCAGACTCGAAGAAAACACCTACTATGTTCATGTGGCTCATGTCTCCTTTAAATGTAGCAGAGAAAAAGGCAAGCTGCTTGCAATGGAAGATGCAGGGCTTTTGTTGTTTTAAAGGAATTACATGGTTATGTATCTTCTTGAACAAAAGTATCCAGTCATAAAGATACCATCTGTAAATACTCCTTGGTAACAATCCATGGAGGGACCTGGTTAGACAGAACAAACACGGTTCTGTACATAGCATACAGTATTGCAATGTATCATTTTCATGTTACAGCTGTCCCTAGACTAGGAGAAAGCTTTAGGAAAGGTACCTGTTGCTCCTTTGGCACAATTTTGTTGGCTGGGCAGAGCCTGTATACAGATGGTATTATTTTCAATCACAGCAATTATGGGCCTTTGGTGGATGATTTGTGGCTTAGGTCACCACCAATAAAAATAGCTTTGAAATAAAAACAGAGGGATGAGGTTTGAGGAAAAAAAAAGACAGAAAAGGAAGAAGAGAAGGAATTCAAAATGCAGAGAAGTGCTCCATATGTCACAAAGCAGCATGAGAACCAGGTCTATAACCTGCCTGCGGGAATCAGATAAGCTGCCCTTCTGCAGACCCCAATTGCCAGAGATCAAAGGAAAAGCAGAGATTAGAAGTATCTTTGTGGCGGTGCAGTGGCTGTAACATACATTTCTGCAAGGATTTGATGCTACTAGATTCCTTTTTGCAAAAGCAGCTGGGTTCATGCTTTTCCTCACTCCAGTACAGAGTTTGCTATGGAAACTGAGCATCATGGTGTTTCTCCTTTGTAAGTTTCTTCCCTACTTCTTCAGAAAGCTATCCCTTCCCCCAAACAGTGAGAAGGTGCTGGCATCCCCCATGCAGAGGAAGTGTTAGAAGAGAAATAAGACAGTGTTAAAACCTAGTCACTCAGAAGTCATCTGGAAGCTGAGAGCTGTTTGTGAACATTTGGGAAGAGAGACTGGCTCTTCTGTGTGAGTACGTGAAGGGGAGGGATAGGGTTTATAATGATTTGCTGTCTCCACTTCTCTCCCAGTGTTCCTATGAAACAGATTTTCTGTTTTTACCAATTTACGCATGAAATGCTCACATAATGTATTCTTCCTCACCTCAGTGCTGTGAAGCTCACAGAGCAGACTTTTGCCTCTTGCTTGTCCTTGACTGTCCTACTTGAGTCTGTGCATTTGGCATCCCAATGGTGTGCCACATTGAGGACTCCCCACAGGACAGTCTTGAGTGCAGAGAGGAATGAAGACAAAAAAACCCTTTGTCATTTGAGGCTTAGAACAGATGGACAGGAAAGGGACTGTGCAGCAGAAGAGCTGGGATGTCTGGTGTGTGCAGCAGCATCTTGGTCAATAAAGGAACTGCAAGTGTTCGTTAACAAATGCAGCTTGAAGCTCTATGTGTCACTGTCCGTAATCTCATGCACAAGGTCACTCTAACATCTAATAAGTATGTGCTTTGTCTATATCCTCCATCAGGCAGCTACAAGTCAATCAGCTTTATGGTCTTGTGCACAGTTTGGTATGTCTAATTTTTATGATTCTTGCAATCTGCTCAAAGCTTAAGCTGGTTACTTTTAAATGCAACCTAAAATGCTGAAGTGCTCTGCTTGCAGGACCTTGAGCAATTCAACTTTATGGCCTCAGATATAAAGTTCTCCCCCACTAAGCCCCTCCTAGAAGGTTGTTAAAATTAAGGGCAGTATATTAAAAATCTGTTAAATCTTTTTTAGTGAGTCATAACTTGTGCACTTCTGGGGAAACAAGCTTGCCAGTCTAGTAAGTATCTGAATTGCTGTCTTTCCAGTCTTTGAGAGGTGTCTGTTTTTTGTTTCCAGGTGGTTGTTGTGATGGAAGATATTCACTGCAGGAAAAGCAATGCTCAGTGCATACTGTACAATCGTGTAGTAGCCCAAGGTATGATGGTACTAGCTGAAGAGGACAGAAATCTTTTAAACAGAATAAATTTACTTTTTTGTATACATTAAACAAAAATATAATCTGGGGAGGCAGGTGGTGAAATTAAATGTTCCTTTTTGGTTTCTAGGCAATAGAAGTGGAGGTAGAAGAGGTGAAACAACCTGGAGTAAGTAATGTTCAGAGAGTAACATAGAATAAAGAGGGAAGTAATGAATGCCCTACTTGAGAGAATCAGCAGTTTCCCCAAGACAATCAACTAATCCCTCCAAGTGTACATACACACATACATCCTATACAGCTGGATTTTAGACACGTAAATGCCTTCATACACATGATGACAGTATTTAGGGTGATTTCTACAAATATTCTTACCTTCTGTTGGATCCCTGTCATTTACATCTCATCAAAGGTAATTGTTGAGGATGTGTTTGAGGATG
Source organism: Bambusicola thoracicus (assembly GCA_002909625.1). Lineage (NCBI taxonomy): Eukaryota > Metazoa > Chordata > Aves > Galliformes > Phasianidae > Bambusicola > Bambusicola thoracicus. Next base: position 9,894 of record PPHD01008698.1, on the reverse strand, counting down.
CTGTGGTAGTTTATAGGCACCTGTGGGCTCATAAATCTTATGTACTTAGCCCAGAGATGTCTCTTCTACACATGCTCCATAAGCTGTATCTATCGTCCATCACTGTACAGAGTATCTGTGTTTAAAAAAAAAAACAAAAAAAAACTAACACAAAGGTAAAAGAGCTATTGCACCAAGTCCAGTCTCTGACAAAGCACAGTCCAGCCCTGTATTAAAGGCTTATCACAGAGAGCAGAATGGAGATGTGTGCAACGTGTGAAAACTTAACTTATATTTTCTTTCCTTCCATATATTGCTCAGTTTCTTCATGACAAGAAAAAAAAAGACTAAAAAAATTTTTGTTAGGCTCTCAGGAAAATGTTAACTAAACATATCAGTCATAGTGGCAGATAGGAAGAAAGGATTTCAGATTGTTTTGAGTTAATGAAACATTTCAGAATATGAATAATGAACAATAGTTGAAAACAATGAACATCCTTGTGGGAGGGATATTTCCATTTCAGGTAACCAATTTTAGGCTACTTAGACATCCAGTCTCCCATGAGCCACTCCACAGTGGAAGACAAGCTGCTTCAGAAGACTGAGGATGAATCTGCATTAGCAGCTCTGTACAGGAGCAGAGTTTAGAGTGTGCTTACTTACTCTCCCCTGGCTCCAACTGTGTGGTCTCTGTGTGTAAGAATTGACTGAAACATACTCCAGACACAACTAGTCAATCAGTTCTTAGAACCAGACTACAGCTAAAGTGAAGGATCTCAGGGTAAGTCTAGCCACCTATCGCAGGCTTCTCAAACAAGATACTGAAAGAAGAGTGGAAACACTCCTTTCTGTCCATCTCTGTTTACACATGAGACTCCCACACAGCTGAGAAGTCCTTCCTCCTCTAATTAAATCAATGAACTGACTGTGGTGAGTGGCTACACTAAGACTTCCCACTTCTTACAAATGTGTGTTGTAAGCAGTCTCTCTGCTTGACCATTAATTTAAATACTCCTCCAAAATCTAGGATTACTTGATGTTTTTCTCTCGTTCATGCAGGCTTGTAATGACCTTAAAAGCATTAACTCAATGCGAGGTCACATAATTATTTTAGCTGCGGATCAGTTGCTTAATAGCAGTTTTCTCAGAGTCATGTAATCATGCAGGCTGTAAGGCTCAAGTAAGTCTTTCATTTTCTGCCAGCTTATTAATGGATTTAACCACTCCCAAGCACAAAAAAAAAAGAGAAATGGGTTCATGGGGGACTTTAAGGTTGGGTTTATATTGCCCAAAAAATACAGAGAAGCATGTATCTGCAAAACCAATCAGCTATTTCTGTGGCCACTTAAAATATGATCTTACTTTTAAAATCAAATTCTGCTTGAAAGTCAAGTATCCCTATAGTCATCTCTTACGTAGCAGAGGTGGGCTCTCACAGTGTTTTACTATTACTAATTAATGGTTTGTCTTTGGTTATATAAACAAATCTATAGACTGCAGTAGGCAAAAGCTAATAACAGAATTACTTTTATCCACATTTTTAATGGAAAAACATTTCTTTTGATTATAAAGTGAAATTCTGACTGATGTAATAATAAATATTCCATAAGAAAAATATCTGAATTTGAGTTTACTGTCCTTGCTATTGCCAGAAATATTTGTGATTTTAAGTAGGGCAGTGCATGTGGAATTTTTGTTTTTAAACTCCAAAACTAGCATAATATGCCCCTGCCTCATAATAAACAATGGTCAAATTATACTTATTAGAATTGGCTCTCAAGTGACAGTTAATAAATGCACAGTCCTATTGTGCGTGCTAAATTCAGCATCCCAAAAACTTAAAAGCAGATAGATCAAAACAATTGAGATAAAAGAGTCACAGAGACAAAACACAGCAACACAAGTTAATGACAGGGAAATAACTCAGACTTAAAAATTACTTATTATTTAGTAACTTGTAACAACAATTTATAGAACTGAATTAGAGGCAAATCAGTCTTTCTGATGTTTTAGATACACAGTCTCTCTAGTGCATATAGTTTGATCGTACAGCAAAGAATTCCAAAGTCCCCTTCCAAAAGCAAAATAAATACTTTCAGCACGTTTCTGATTCCACATTACATTTACTCATGGATAGTGAATGAAGAAAGAAAAGGGTACAAGACAACTCAAGTATCAATCTATTTTAATTGAAACTCCTAAACGTTTCTTCAGTGTATTCAGAGTGTCCGTGTGTGGTGCATTTCACTGGCCTGTCTCACCATACCTGCACTGAACCATACAAACACAGGATTTAATGGGCTCTGTGTCCTTTACTGTAATCACTCCACTGGCTCTTTGATGTGACATAGGTTTGGTGTGATGGTGGAAAAAGTTGCTTCAACCATGTATTTTCACCTCTGTTTCTGAAAGGTGAAGGGCAGAATTTTTAATCAAGGAGCAGTTTATCTTTAATTATGAAAAATATAATTAGGCATTATCACCTAATTGCTATTACTGATGGAGAAAGTCATATTTTCGTAAGTAGTGACCCATGCTGTATTATCGCTCTACTGTTTACCACATAATGAATCTGTATTTGTGTTTGGCAGCTAGCCAGCAAAAATTAAAAGGTAATCAACATGCTTCTCTGCAGTCTGGTCATCAAAGTCACTGGCTCCACAGATGAGTAAATAACGAAGTCAAGTTGTGATGTTCTAACTGAAAATCTCCTTAAGGAATAACTGTGTTTATCTCCTCTGTTAAGACATCAAATGATACTGAAAATAACCATATACAAAAAGCATTGCAAAACAGATCAGAATAACTGTGCTATACATCTGGTGTTGAGTTAAAAAACAGTTTAATGTCTCAAGGCACCACCATGGTAGAATTTTATACCTGCAAGTAATCATCTAATACACTATTGTACAGTTAAGGTAATGTATTAATAAATAGCTTGTGCAATTTTGGGAAGCAATCTATAAAGGAATGTTAGATATACAGTAGGCACATACTCTAATACAAATAAAAAAAAAAAATCCTAGAAAAAGCATGCCGAGCACCGTTTGGTATAGACTGAGTTTCTTATTCTAAACACTATGTAAATCTTAACTTACAAAAGGTAAAACTGAACTCTTATAGCAACTGGTTATTTAAACTGATTTTCCTGGTTGTTTGACTCTATGTTGTAGGGTTACTCTTAGGGACAGCGGACTCTGGTACTGGTTGTAAGGGGCTATCTTGTTCACTCAATTGTGCGTTCAAGTTTTCAGAAGTTAGGAGAGAAGAATTAAAAACTATTTCACTTAAGTCTGATTTTATGGATACAAGATGTGGTTCTTGAAAACTTAATGGTTCTTCTACTAACACCTGTGTATTTTCTCGTGTCATTCCCATATCTGACGGTGACTTTCGTTTCATTCTTGTGTATGATTTGTCTAAATTCTCCATGCCTTGGTCAGTTTTTTGAAATCGCCCAAAGAACCAGATGAAGAAACCAAACAAAGCAAAAGCCAGCAAACTTGGAATAAAAGCCAGGCATTTGACATCAAGGCTGGAGCCTATGTATCTGCTGTGCAAGAACATGTCTCCTTCAGCATAGGTCCGGTTGGTCAAAGGGTTAGTGTTGTTGGATCTCCATTCCCAAGACAACTTAGTTCTGTTAAGATCTTTCAAGCTTTCTGAGTCCTTCACGGTGTAGATCTTCTGCCCAGGACCGATATATTGACCATATTCGTGAGGTTTGTAAAATATTTGGTTCTTCCACATATTTAGATCCAAAATTAAAACAAGAAAGATAATCCCATAGTTAAACCATTTGCCTGTTTGGAAAAAAGAAAGTTCTGTTATCTGATATATCCATTTTAGAAGCAGTACACATGCATTCATATGTAAAACCAACTAAAAGCAAAAATCCTTCTGTAATAAATCTGTAAAACAAAGTTGTAATAATATTCTCACTGTAATCAACTTTGTGCTGAATATCCCTTAGTATTTTACAGTTATGTCTGGGCACATGATAAAATAATTTTGTAATGCAAGCACAGCAGTATATCAATTGAATTCACATTGCATTTTGTAGGTGATCTGTTGATTAGATAATTACATTATGTGGTATAGATCAATAAAGTTAAAAAGCATTAATTTCAGGACTTTGAAATTATTGACATGGAAATTCTCCTCGAAAAGGCTGTATTTAATAGAAATATTTGTATGCCACTAATGTCTGAAATGAGACTCTTCTGGGGTTTTACAAGCACGTACATTTTAAGTAGATATGCAGATATTGTTTAATACCCAACCATGGTGTCCAAATGCTCACAGGTGAGGCAATTGGATAAATGATGATTTAGAGATATTATGCCCTTAAGAAAAAGTAAGGGCTGATTTTAATACTGGAATGTTAGTCAGCTTAGCTTTCCTATGCTATATGTAGTGAAAAACTCCTCCAAAGAGTGACTCATAGTCTAACATTAAGCCCCTGAATACTGGAGGAAGAATGCTTTCTCTGTTTATCATTTAATACCACTTCTATGCAATAGCAAAGTTATCCCTGCTTTGAGCAGAATATTGGAACAGATGACCTCCAGGCATTCCTTCTAAGCTAAATTATTCTATGAAAACACACACACACACACAATAAATTATACTATATTCATACTTAAGGCATCCTGTTCATGTTTAGCTGAACATGTGTTAAGATCATATCTATGCAGTAATGACTGGCACCACCCAAGAATTCAGCAAAACTACATACATCAAAGCTGTGTTAGAAAGCTGTGTTAGGATGGTGAATTTGCAACTGACATCACAGCATTATGTGAAAGGACATTTGTGGAGAAACGCCCCTACTGACAATGAATGAAACCATTTATGCTAGAACCATATTTAACCATGCTTCAAGTGAAAATGAATATTTGATAAAGAGTAAGTGGATTCCAGTTCCTCTGTATGTTCAAACTGAGCCATGGACCAGTATGCTCCATTAGGGTAACTCCTTGCATGTTAGCAATTGTGTTTAATAGCTCTCTTCAATCTAGTTTGCATTTACACTGGAACTATAAGACAGTGTTCTTTCAATTGTGTTGTTGTCACTATCCTGAAATCAAACCACACTGAAAAGACCTTGCAGTGATTCCTGTTCACATAATTCCTTAATAACTCTAGTTTCTATTTTCTGGGTTTTCACCAACACTGTAATTGACCTTTTAATGAAGTGGAATACTGGTGAGAAAGTTCAACCTGTACTGCCATACCACCAACATCCACCTCTGATGTTGTGGGCCAACATCGTAAAAGAGGAGACCGTACTTTTGGAGCAGTCCTCTTACATTAAGAAACAATATGATCTAGTTTGATGCAGTTTCCAGTGGATTTCTGTCCTGTATTTCCTGTGTTTCTCCCCACCAGAATAACCCTAGTTTACCCACCACACATAAGCTTTCAGCAAACCGAGCCAGAATACACCTTGCATAGTGTGTGCTGATGGGCTGCTTGGGACATGCATTCCACTGATCAATTGGCTGCTGTCAAACAGAATACATAATGACTGACTTCTACCTGTATCTCCTCAGCTGGGCACTGACTTAGATGATTTTTCCATTCCTAATCACCTAATTTCCTTAACTAATCACTAATTCCCAGGACATAATGGGAACATAAGTATTGTTTAGATTCCTACCCTCCAAAAATATTCTTGAATCTGGCTGCATGCTCAAAAGTTGTTTGATGATGAATCGATATTGGAAAGAGAAAATGAGACCAATCACCCACAGAGAACATGGTCATTTAATTCTCATTTTCTTAGGAAAATGAGCTAAACACGAATGCCAATGAAATATAAATATTAGAACCATTATCTGTTTACCTACAGATACGTATTTGGTACTCTGCATTTCTGCAGAGCTAGAAGAGGTCACTTTCCAGAGACTGCTAGACTATGGGAAGTGGATGACAGGAAGTGAAAAGACTCATGTTAGGCCAGGATTGCTCTCTCCTATCCAACAGACATGGCAACAGTGAAAACAGGTAAGGAAAAAACAATCAAAATGAGGAGTGTAATGAATTGGAGAAATTATTGAGATGACCTTTATAAAGGCCAAATGATACTCCTATAATCTTGATTACAAACTTTAGGTATGAATGACAAAGGGAACTTACCTATTTTAATACTGATATGTAAGCTACCACATCTTTAGGCCTGATGGCACTCAGTGTATTTCACAGTTCTCATCTGTGACCACGTAGCCCTAAGTACAACACGTAGAATAAACCATCTGAGCAGCAGTAAGACTCGAGATGGCAGCCTGCTGATGGAGTCGCCTAAGAAGCTAGCAGAAAATACTGAAAATGCTGAATAGATTTTTTAGGTGCTTGGTCTCAGGTCTCATGTACAACTTCTCCTGCACTGACTTCATCATTGTGAATCTTGTTGGATATCTTTAAAAAAGGTTCTATTCCTCATACCAAGAATTAGAATACTTACCTGATATAACAGAGATGTACCTTTCAATTCTTCCTTGTTTTGTTAAAAACATGAACTTGAAACTTCCTCACATAGCCCCCAGATACAGTAAGGCAGACAGGAACACAGCCCAAATTTTCCGAGTGTATCAGTTGTATTACTACTTGTAAATGGTGCTTGGACAGTCAGCTTAGATGCAAAAACTTCACTTATCCGAGTTATGTCTGTCATGCCTAAGAGCCAGCTGGTTGCCTGACATCTCTCTGTTTTCTGTTGTACCTACTCCTTTAATTTCTCATCTCTGGACTATTTTTATATTCTCTGATTCACTGCCATGATATATGAGTTCAGTGATTTTTCCTTTGAAGACTGTTGTCACCAAAACTAAATTCTGTAACAGTCTCACTACAAACATATGAACACAACAGTATCTTTCAACTCCTACTTCACGTTCCCTGTAGCCAAGGGCTGTGTTAATCTCCTGTGACACAAAATAGGAGTTAGAGCTGTCTTGGTTACTTACAGAAAGTATTTATCTTCTTCTAGAATGCACTGTCCTCTGCTGTTTATCCCTCTTCCAAGATGTGTATTTTACTTAGCTGCATTAGCAGGCATGATAGACAAATAAGTCCAGTTTGCCAAACAGTTCTTCTAGATTGGTGATAAACGTATTGAAGCAGTATGACCCAAGAGGTCTGACAGTCTCCTCTCACAAGCATCTATCTAATGACATTTCAGTTTTGAGACTGAAGATACTAACCGATCTTTATAATCTCCGTACACAAATGTATATAAAATTACTGTCTATTGCAACTAAATTTTAGCATAATGTTGTTTATAGCAAACTTTAAATCATATATCAAATTCATACAGGAAATGAACTTTTTAAGTTAGGAGTCACTTCTGATCTTGCACCTTGTGATAGGCTCAAGCCTATCATTTTGCAGAGTTGGGATAAATATACTATAGAGTTATATTTTTTTTCTTAAAAAATAATAAAACAAACAAAAGGCAAATCAAACCAACCAACCAAACAAAAATCCAACAGAAACCAACCTGTCCAAAACAAAACAACCAAAAAACCATAATATAATTAATTTTACAACACTTCAAATTTCAGATTAAAAATTGGAAAGGAAAATGGAGTCCCACATAATGAAGTCATTTAATTTGTCTCCTAGCCAACTTCTGTAGGATCAGTACCACTACTGCTCTAGGGAGATCTGTGCATCCAAGAATATTTGCATACACCTGGCATTGTTTAGCTCTTCTTCAATCACATAGATTTTCCATAGACAAATTGAGTTGGAAGGATGCAAATCTCAAGACCACAAGCAGTCAAATATTTCAGGAAACTGAAAACTATACCCAGACTCCTCAATGGAGTGACAATGAAGAAAATCAGGTGCAAAACTGGCTGTCATTCAGCCATGCACTACTTAAAACACACCTGGTTCACAAGCACCATTTACAGTGTTGAAGTCCTCATCTGTTACACATGACATCTGAAGGGTCATGTATTTCTGCCAGCTGAACAAAATGTTTGGGCAGTGATCATTTTTAAAGAGACTCAAAAATTCTACAAGTGGTTAAGCAACCGGTCCACAACATGACTGATTTACCAGGCAACAGAGGCAGGCAGATCCTGCAGGTCTAAATGCTCCCAAACAGTTTCTGATTATGGAGCATTTTTATTTTTTTTAAGTCAGTCCACTCTGTAATGGAGTAGTCATGTCCTAAAAACAGAATTCTAGTGTAGAAACCAGTCCTCAGGAGCTCTCAAGAGGTCAAGAGGACATATGAAAATCCCACTTATTAAGGCTAGACTCAATTGGCCTCATGCTGTTCAACCACAGCCAGAGGCTTATGTAGAAAATGTTGTCTTTAGATTCTAATCTCGATTGCATTTTGTGTCTAAAAACATCCAGACACCTCTGTAAAACATACTGATATCTTAGAAACGTTCTTCATCTCTTCTGTCATGTCAGTGCTATTGGCTAGACACATCCATACAGACCACTCACAGCTGAACTAAGCAGCAAATCCTCTGAGATCTTTTAGTGTCTGTGTGCATGGACAGCTTTGTTTTTACCTCTAACCTTTCTATTTTTGCCCTCGGGCTCCTTCAGGCATATCTGTGTAGGCGATGCTTGGCCTGGATCTAGACATTCTTTTGGTTTAACTCCACAAGCCAGCCATACCAGGCACTTGCCAATCAGGAAGGTGACAATTTCTCCTTTGGGTGGAAGAGCACGCCTAGATCAGAACTCAGAAACACATTTACAGACAACTAGAAAAATCTCCCACCTGTTTTGCTACCTAAACATTAACTTTTCTCATTTGAAACTTATTTGAAACTATACAGCGGATTCTCTTGGATCTGGGCTATCAGATGGCACCAGCCTGGCCTCCAAGTGCCTTTCAACAATGAAAGAATCAGAAGCAACAAAATTTACTTTAAAGTATTACAAATTTCCCTGGGTATTATAGAAACTAGGCTAGATTATGTATTTTCATAAACAACAGCCAGGAAGGAAAACATACACATTATAGTGAGCCATTTATCACGGGAAATCCAGATCAGTTAAGCAAATGCAGGAATTCGAGATATTTTTGATGTTCATAGATAAAAGTGCCTATCAAAAAAGGATAAAAATGTTTAATACTGAGTAGATACTTGCTAGGAGTTCCTAGATGCAAAGAAATGTGGGCAAAATGAGGTACTCAGTTACGAGCAAAAATGTGATAGGCTTTTGATAGTAAATTTAAAAGTACAGTGAAGCATATAAACAACAGGCTGCAGATGTTAACATAACTGCCAGTTTAAAACACTCAGAAATCATAAGCCAGGCCTAAGAAAGCATGCTACTTGTTCAAAGTAGCCAGATAAGTGAAAAATAATGCACTCAGTACTGCTTCATTTATCTGCTTTTTGAGACAAGGACTTATGTAGAAGTAATATTTTTTGTTTCTCTCTGCAATCATGAGGTACATTTAAAAAAATATGAAAGTAGATGCTCTCACACAGGTGCTGAATACAGGAGAGAAGACTTCAAGATTAAACAAACAAACAAACAAAAAAACACATCAGTAATCAACTGTCTTAAAAGACTTAAAATAAAATCAGGAGAGCTGGCAACACAGATCGCATAACTGTGAAATCCTTCATCTGTACAGACCATATACCAAGTCATTAAGCACACATCAACAGAAAGGTGGTTTAATGTCATTTACTTCTCTGCATGTCCCTATGCTTATAACTGATTCTTTGTGGGACCATTGCTCATTAGAGCAATCCAGCACTGAATAGGGCTGCTCAGAGGAGTCCAAGAGTTGGAGGCTGGAGAGCTGGGCTGAAGCCAGTGGGATGAGGTTCAACAAGACCAAATGCCGAGTCCTGCACTTTGGCCACAACAACCCCAGGCAGCGCTATAGTCTTGGGGCAGAGTGGCTGGAGGACTCTGTGGAGG
>PPHD01008697.1:0-21469 GCA_002909625.1 Bambusicola thoracicus | reverse complement strand
TCCAGTGTGTCACCACCCTCTCTGTGAAAAACTTTCTCCTAATATCTGACCTAAATCCCTCCTGTCTCAGTTTAAAACCATTCCCCCTTGTCCTATCACTTTCAACCCATGTAAACAGATGTTCCCCCTTCTGTTTATACTCTCCCTTCAGGTACTGGAAGGCCACAATGAGGTCTTTCCGCAGCCTTCTCTTTTCCAAGCTAAACAAGCCCAGTTCTCTCAGCCTTTCCTCATAGGAGAGGTGCTCCAGCCCTCTGATCATCTTAGTGGCCCTCTTCTGGGCCTGCTCCAAATGCTCCATGTCCTTCCTGCACTGGGGGCCTCAGGCCTGGATGCAGTACTGCAGATGGGGCCTCAGAAGAACTGAGTAGAGGGGCACGATCACCTCCCTCTCCCTGCTGGCCAATCACTACAGGATGTGTACTTTTGAATTTTCATAGCTGCTTCATCCCGGTTATGCCAGCAGTTAAACGTGCTGGTCACTTATCTGAGGAATACTTCTGTGTGCCGACACATATATTTTTAAACCTTCCTCTTGTTTCTTTCACGTAGAATTGCTCACATGGCCATTATAAAATCCATTCCTCAGTTTGGTATTAAAGTAGGTTTAAACTTCATGCATTCTATAAGTGAGCGATGCTCACCACACTAGGCTCCACCCAGTTCAGATAAATTAAGGACACCATATATACCAGTGTTTTTCAGGAATGTTGTTCTTCATTTAAGCACCAAATGAAACAGGAAGGCTCCCTTATTAGCCACATCTTGCTGTAAAATCTAAGATGGTATAAAATATATTGCATTAATTTCCTTATACTGTACTGGGTTCTTCAGAACAACAGCTTGACGAAGGTGCTTAAATGAATGAATTATTTTCATTTGGAAGTCCAAAAGAAAGTGTGAGAAAATGAAACACAGAATGTATCCTGCCTTAAATTCTAACTTTGTTTATCTTTTTGCTATCTACTGCCTCCTCTAATAGGCATTTTCTGACATTTTTGATCTTGAAATTCTATGGATTTCATTTACTTTAGATTAGTGGTTTCATTTCATAAGTTGTTTGCTGTATAACTTTGCTTCTTCTCTCCCTCCTATCCAATCAGACTTTTATGACATACTATCATGCTGGGTCTAGCTGAGGGAGTTAACTTCCTTCCTTGCGCACCATCTGATACCATGTCTTAGATTTGTGACCAAAACTGTATTGATAAAACACCAATGCTTTCAGTGCTGAACAGTGCTTGTACAGCATCAGGGACTTCCCTATTTTTCACTCTGCAACTGTAGCAAACTGGCTAGGGGTGGGCAAAGAGGCTGGAGGGGACACAGCCAGGACAGCTGATCTAAACTGACCACACTGATATTCCATGCCATGCAGCTTTTTGCTCAGTAATGACACTGAGGAAAATTTTCTGGAGCTGTAACTCAGAGACTGGTAGGAGTAGTGAGTGAGTGCTTTTGCATCACTTGTTGGTGCTTTTTCCTTCATGTAGTATGCTGTCTTCATCTATAAGTTTTTCTTCTTTGTGTCCCTTCAATTCCCTCCCCCACCTCACTGCATGGATTCAAGTGTTAGTGGTGGGTGTTAGCTGCTGGCTGTGGTGCAGCAGCTCAATATGAGCTGCTACAGCTTAAATACTCTTTAGAGTAGCTTAGATTTACCTCAGAATTCAACCTGGTGATTTTTAATTACTTTTTTAATCCTGAGGAAGTAGGTTGCATTTTCCAGTCCTAAGTAAGTTCCATATGGCTACCTAGTCACATTTTACAGGGCAAGCTGTGCGCAGAGTGGTGTTATTCAAGTGGCTATTTTATTCCTGGTGGGTTTGATGTTTTAACACTTGAACTTCAATCATTGTATACACCAGTATTTTATCAGTTTCTCTCATTATATAATATTTCTAGAATGCTTTCTATAGTAGATTCGGATTCCTCTGCTGCAGTATAAAATACTGTGCCTTAAAAAAAGACGACTGAGCATATAAAGAAAAATTAGAAAAGAGTTGGTCCTTTTAGTATATTGATAGGATTTCGTCTAAGGTATGGATCACATGTACTCAGTTCCATATGTTTTTCCATTAGATACATCTTTTCCTGTAGTCTGTATGGCTATCCAGTGCTTGGTAACTGTGAGCAGCCCAGACGCTGAAAACCTGTGACCTTCTGGGGAGATTCAAGCAAGGAACATTTTAGACTAGATTGTATTTTCAATATTTGTTTACTCCATCAAGAAATTTTAACTCCTCCTAATCCTTCAACTTTATAGCTTATTGACATTTTTACATTTTCTTTTTGTAATCAAAGTGTATTTACTGTCAGTAAGGGAAGGAATGTTAATTAATTTGGGGATGAATTGGGAAAGCGGTACATTTAGAGCCATTCCAGAACCACTTAGAAACTCCTTTGTCCACTTAGAAAAATAATTCAGACTCTCCTGGGTCTGGCAATAAAGACAAAGATGACAAATAAAGCTCTTACACCTGGGGAGCAGATTCTCTTTAAGCCACCTTCTAGACATTAGTTCTGTCTACATCTAGTTGGCATGTGAAGGGCAGAAAAAAAGAGAAAAGAGCATGTGTGTGGGGACAATCTCATCTGATGTTAAAGACATTCAAAGAGAACTGGACGTGTTACCACTCATCTTTGCATTAGGGACTGTCCTACAGTGGTGGCCCAAGCTGAGTGAGTGTCCTTGACCATCCAGGGAATTAATGAATGCGGCACTGCAAATTATTTTTGCCTTCAAAACAATGTACCTGAACTAATGGGAGTTTCATTAGTTGAGACAGTGCTATTTTGTGCTACATGAAATTTGTTGTTTTCCTCCTAATTTTTGTTTTCCCCAATATTTAAAAAAAAAAAAAAAAGATTATGTTAGAGGGTATACCATCCTCTTTATTGCATGCATTTCATTCTCCTAGAGTTATCTGTTTATTAATAGTAAGTTGATATAAAGGATTGGGGGATTTTCCAGGAACAGAGCCAATTATCGCTCAGGTGATTCACAGTAACTTGCAATAACTCACAGTAACTTTAAGCTGTTTCCTGGTGGCCACATGTCTCTCATCCATAATGTACACCTCCTAGTTCCTCATCATAAACACCTATTTTGTGGATTTAAAAATAATCTTCTAGCTGATAATTCACTGCAAACATACTCAGGGATGTCTATCTGAATATCAGGCAACTTCTGAGAATTATGAATTGTCCCATGCTTTTCAACAGATTACTGAATGCTAGAGAGAGTACTTTGAGTGTCAGAATGTCAGCTGAAGCAGTGCTAATTGCTGTGGCAAATAAGTGGCAATTGTGCTTCTCCTGGTTCATTAAACATGGAGACTTACTGAGCCGAGTAGGAAAAGCACTGAAATTTCTAGTTATGAGAGTCCACAGAGTGGCAAAAGAGCAGAATATGATTTCTCCTCTTCCAAGATAACCCCTTTTGCAATCTAATAGGCTGGTATCATTAATATGACTGTACTTTCTCCACAATTACCGATACTTAAGTAATCCAACTCTTTAGATACATTATAATAGTCGGTGTTAGAACAACAACAAAAAAAAGAATGTAATCTTAGTGTAAGTTAACAACAACAACAACAACAACAACAACAAAAAAGGTTGGATTTTCTCTTAATAAGGAGAGCAGGGAATAGCAGGTAGCTTCTTCTCATCAGGATTTCTTGTGTGCTTCTGTCCACAGAGAGCAAGATACAACAGAACTCAAGTCTAGCATCAGACCTTGCTATTAAGATAAACATCTGGCATTTTGTTTTATCAACAGCTATTCAGATGGGAAATTCATTAAAACAAACAAGCCACTATGTGACATTGCATTTGACTGTACTCATCTAGTGTTTGAACACTAGACCAGGTAAAATACCATTCATATTTACTGTGTGTCCATGTGTATGTATGAAAATAATTTCTTCATTTATGAAGTTTTAAAGTTATGAAAAAATAACTAGTAAGTGCAGGTCTGTTTGAAGTCTCGGTAAACTTCACATGCAAGAGAAAGCAGAACCCTCTGTACTACTAAAGTGTGTTCAGAAGAAAAAGAGTCTAATAGCCTTTGTGCGATTAGTCATCTTCATCAAGCCCTTCTGCTTTTTTTCCACGTATGCAGAACAACTCGAATTTACCGGGAAAGCTTACAAACTGGCCACAAAATGTGGAACACCAGCCTGTTCTTTCACAGATTTGTCACTGTGAGCTGTGAATGAGCATTGATTCCTTGGGGAAAGATGTGTGAAGGAAGAGCTAAAGCCAGCGGCACTGCTGAAGAAATGACTGTAACAGACATTACAGGTAAAAAGACAATTTAAAAAAAGTCTTTGTTAAATCTTTTTTTTTTTTTTTTTTTAAACATGAGATAGATTTTTGCCCCTCATCTTCAGTTTATCATGGAGCTAGAAGGAGTTCCTTTCTAAATAAATGCTCACATTCATCTTTAGAAATCCTTTACCTTGATTTTTGCCTTCTAACAGAAGAATGAACTCCATTAGAAAAAAACACTAACATTGAACAAACATTCTGGGTTGATTTTTTTTGTATTTTAGCCTGCTCTTTTTCATTTAATATTGTCTCAAGTATTCGCTATTATAAACTAAGAATGAATTGCACCATGCATAGGTATTACTTAAAAATATTTGTGAAAAGTTAGAGGAGTGGACTTCGAGGGCCAGAATTCTATATTGTCAAAAGTAATGATGTGCCCAATTTGAGAGCCTAATTGATGTCATTGTATGTACAAATTATACTAGTTGCTGCCTAACTGACCATTACTTATACAATTTTTAATCTATGTACACAATTGCAGTCATTGCACAGGTTAATTAAATGCTATCAAAAAGCCGAGTTGGTATAAAGGTTGTATTAAATAAATATGAAACTACTGAAAAATTATTAATTGGTCAGTTTTACACACAAGATGATATGAATTTCAGAGTAAGATTTTGAAGTATTTTTGTGATATTACTGTAAATCATTTTTACTTTCTTCACTTGATATATCTGTGAGTATGTAAAGATTGATTATTCTTAATGCATTTAAAATAATTAGAAGGAAAAAACTATAGGGACTGTGAAACCATTTTATATACTAGTTAGTGAAAAATAAGGAAAAAAAGATTTGAGATTAGTTTGAAGATTTAACAAGCATTAAAAATGCAAATGAATTTCCTATTCAATTTGCACTTATGTTTTTTAATATCATTAATTATTAAACAGATGCTAGTCATTTAAATTCTGATCCATTCAGACTTGTGACCCTCCCAAAATATTACTGTGTTTAGCTGCTGCACAGTAATTGGATTTATGTCTAATAATTAAAACTTATTGTGATTTAAACTGGAAAAATATGTATGCTCATATGGTCCAGTTACTGCCTTGAGAATCATGAAGGCATAAATAGAATGAGCTTCTGACACAACACCCAGAGCATCTATTTCTGTTTGCAGAATGGCTAATGCCCTATCTAAAAGTCATCTATTGGCCACAGCAAGCTGACTGAACATTTTAAAACTGAGTGCAATCAATGCCAGGAATTAGATAGTACAAGCAGGTGACTCAAAGCTCATCTGCTTTCTCCCTGCTTCATACACTACGCCAATTAATTAATTAATTAAGCTTAACACAAAATGATTGACAGTTTTGGCAAGGAGAGTTCAGAAGCAAAAATGCTCCATCTCTTCTAAATATATAACCGCTGTGGAGAAGATAGTCCTTTATGGGTTTTATCTTTGTCTGCATTAATTTTAAACATCAGCCCTTCTCTTCAGTGAGTGCTTTGGCAGCTGAGCTACAAGGTAAAAACAGAGGACACAACGCACCTACCCTGATTTAGAATAAAAGTCCTGAGTCTGACTTACTTTTGTTCACGTATTGGAGCCCAATTGTAGGGACTTAAGGAGAAAAATCTCTCTGAAGGATACATATAGAATTAAATCAAGTACCTACAAGCAGAAGGACTCATTGAAATGTAAGCTACTTTCTCAGTGTGTGGGTCACTGCCTTGTTGCTAAATGCCTTCATCTAAATCCCCCCCTTCTTTTTACACAATTTCTGTTGAAGTGGAGACAGATACATACCTGAATTCCTGCTGTACCTCTGACAGTCTCCACCGAAGTTATTTTTAAGTTTAGAAAATGATTTTTGCTTTAAACTGTTTAGATCCATGCTTATCTTATTGTTTTTTTTTTTCATTTTTCCTCATTTTCTTCTTCTAGTATTAATTCTTTCTTTCTTTGACAATCTTTATGCAGCCATTACCTTGTTATAGCAACACTTGCACACTCAGATAATCAACATCATTTGCCCCTCTCTTAAAAATGGAGAAGTTCAATGAAGAGTTGTTATTGTTATGTAGATGTAACAGTAGGGATTCTTTAAAAAATGCCACTGTCATTTCTTAATCTACTACTTCTGTGCTTTTGCTAGTAAAACAGAATTGATGATCTAAGAATGTATACACTTAGCTAACTTTAAGGAGAGGCATAAGTGCTAGATACTGCTTGGAGAAATAATTGATGGGAGAGAAGATAAAACAGATATATCCCTACTGCAAAGGTATGATACTGGGAAGAATGGCCATTCGCTGTATCAAAAATAAATATGCGAGGGAAATCTAGGAAGGGAAAGCCAAACAAGATGAGGGGAAAAAAACTCTAACCTATTGTAAGTGGTGGGAAAAATAATATCATTTTTTTAAATGTCCAAATTCTCAAAAATTTCTGTCATTGATTTGCCATATAAATGAATGAAAACCTCATCCAACAGCACCTCAAATAAAATGGCGGTACAGTTTTTGAGTCATGAATTTAACTTCTTATGTATTTGGAGTGCTTTTAAATGTTTTTCCGTCTATTAATAAGAGAGAGATTCTGTAGATTATAAAAACACCTGCACTTTGTTAGTTAACACTTTGGGGAGCAGTGGAAAATTTTTGCTCCTCAATGTGGCCCCTTAATGATGTATTATTGATTATTTATTCTAGATCATTTTAAAATACATTGCTAATGAGACAAAGGTTCCTGTATTGATGTTCTTTAAACCTTCAGATGAAATTCATTGTATCAACATTAACTGTGTGGGACTTGGTTACTTGAAAAACTCTTTGTAAGTAAATCATTGTGATTCAGAAACAAGTATCTAAAGGTTAGGTCTAGTTAAACTATAGGAAAATTATACCTCTTAATCTGCTTTTGTGATATTAAATTTTTGAAGTTTCATGAACATATGATGCATTTACATTTCAATATTACACTCTGTAAACACAATTTGAGCTATACCATAACCCTGAATTATAATGCCAAAAAGCCATTTGTAGATTTAAAATCTGCCATCTTCACAATGTACATACTCACTGTTGTCACTGAAAAGAAGCAGATGAATGTCTTTTATCTCCCCCTTGTTAAAGCCAAGGTTTTAAAACAATGTATGCCTGGCATTATAATATAAAATGTTCTGTTAAAAAAATAAATAAATTGCAGATTACTGAATATAATGTTTCCATCCTTTCTCTACTGAGGAGAATGGTAAGATATTGGTCTTTGTTGGATGTTGTTACCTTTAATGCACTACATCCATGCACTGTGTTTTAATTAAGGTTGCTGTGACATCAAAAGTGAAATGTGATTCTACTAATATCTATGGAATCTTCAAAACCTAAAAACAAACAAATAAACAAAACCCCAAGCAAACAAAAAACAACTACAACTTTACAGAAGCTTTACAGAATTCATAGGCTTGCTATTATATCCATATTACCCCCAAACAATCATGACTTTCTGTAAGATAAAAAAATGCATATGCACTGCCTTGGTAAACATACTACGGTACATTCACAACTTTGGATTTGGGGTAATTAACAAGCTAGGCCTCAGTGTCTAAGTATCATATAATCATATATAATACATATACTTTATGTATATATATAATTTTATATAATATATCACAAAATAGCTGTATGCTAATAGCTGTAATGGTATATAATATATCACAAAACAGTTTTGTATAGAGTACTCTGTTTTATAGAGAAGCAACTACTTTTTTCTTTTGTTAACAATCCTCACTGTTCCCCGTTTTTCAGCTTTTCCCTTGGTAAGTTTATAATTTTCAGAATTTCTTGAAGTAATTTCTGATTCGTCAAAGACCATCTTCATCTAAAAGGCTAAGATACATGACCTTACCAAAATTCATTCTCAAGGCCCCCCAGTAGTTTCAGAAAGCATTACTGAAGACATGTATCAAAAGGCAGTCTCATAGTCTAGTCTGTAGCTTTTGAAAATTCTTAGTTTTGGTGTTTGCTTTTCCTTTTCTTAAAAAGAATGATAGTATTCTTTTCTCCATAATTAAGTGAATAGATATAAAACCCCAGAGGGAAAATGGATTTCACACTATACTGAATACAAAAATTTGCCTTTATGTAATTTTAGTTTAGTTAAAGTAGGGTTTCAGTAAAATCTCACAAAGGTTTTTCACCCAGATTTTCTTCTCTTACTCCTAAATGGTGCACCTCCTTTGTCCTTCAGAAGTGATAGTTCAGTCCTGATGATATTGCATTCCAGCACACAGGAATATTTTAGAACAAAGAGTTATTTGAAATATCCAGAGAGAAATTTTCCACATCTATTGTGGAAAATTGATCGTTCTGCAGTGCTACCACCTACCACTGTGCTATCATTGTTTATTTTTATTTGTTTCTATAACATAATGGCTCGGACTTGACCTCTTAAGTTGTTTTTTAACTGACATCTAATACGCCAACAAATGGGTGAAATAAAATATAGGTGATTTTAACTAAAATGGCAAGTTCTGAATAAATGCTTTGCTCTGATGTTATAAACCTTGTCATTGCTTCTCTGGAAACTCAAGAAAAGCAGATGAAAAGAGTGAAAATAAAATCACTGTTCTCCTTAATGTCCGCACACGCTGTAAACATGACAGCTGGTTCTTTGTTTGCAGACATCTGCAGAAAGCTAACAGAAGTCTGAGTTTCCTGTGGAGAGCAACTTTTCTGTCTGAGTGGTACGTATTTGCTGTGCACCCCTCCTCCTCTGTACCATACAGACAGAAAAGATGGGGTTGGAGCTGCCCTCCTGTGCAATGCCTGGCTGGTGTGTGTGATAGGCCATCAAAGGGCTGCCTCAGGAAAGGAAAACCATCAAGTACAGATTGCCTTTCCTCCAGGGAAAAGCTGTGCCTGTCCCATCTACCCTATGTCCACTTTCATGTAATCTTTAGGAAGGTAATATACCTGAGTCCTTTATGTGGCTGCCACGTTGGATTTGAATTAGCCATTCAATGTGAGAGGCATCATGGGAAGGACCAGCAGAAGACAGGCTATTGCACTTACATAAGCCTTAATTCCATAGATAATGAGACAGATTTTCTGATTGTTTTCATTGATTTCCCGATAGTTTTCACTTATTAGGATAAGAGCTTCAAGCAGTGGGGATGTTAAGAAAATGCAATAATAACATCTTCGCTACCTTTCGAGTGCTAGGATACCTTATGTAATTAAAAAACAATTTTAGAAAATGCAATTTTTCTTTCCTTTTGTACATCTGCATTCCTTCACGGAATTCCATTGGGGCAGTTATATTCAATTATTTGTTCATAGTTGAATCTCCCAAATTCTTCACATTTTTAAAAGTTATTTTCCATAATATTGCTAGTTATACTGACTAGTTACTATAAATCCATATTTATCTATAAGAAATATAAGCGGTCCAAATGTTCTATTTATTTTATGATACATTTAGAAATGCACTGTTATTTAGGGATTTAGGGGTATATTTATTGTAAGGTATTATCAGGTATAAATGCTTTTGAAAGTCCAGATTTGTTCATACACTTTAGTATTTGGACATAGTTTTGACCTGGAGGAGTTTTTATGCCATAGAAGTTTCTCCCATATAGATTTTTGACAACAGGGATGCCCTAAGAGTCATTTAAAGAATAACATTATCTATGTTGGGGAAATTAGCTATTAGAGAACAAGTTAAATTATGCATTTGAACAAATGAGGTATAATGCTTGGTCTTGGCTAAAACAGAAGAACGGGATTTGTTTCTATCTTTATGAATGAGGTGACTATAAATACATGTAAATACAAATCTGATGAATAGCTTTTTTGCTCTTTTTACTTAGTCTGAACAGAATAATATATCTGTATTTACCAGAACTTAATGAGAACTTGTTTTTAGTTACAAATAACTTTTTTAGTATTTCAGGCTCAGTAATGGGAAAAGTATTTTTTCCACCTCAGGGAAACGAATAACAGCCTTTAAACCAGCTATACTGGCTCACACAAGAAGCTCCATCCTGCCCAGAGTGGTGAAAGTCTGTAGAGGATGGACCAAAGATCTCATGAGCTAATGAAACTCATTGCAAATACATGGTATACAGAGATATTTTAATATATTCTGTGTGAATATTCTGCTGTATAAAATATTTTTCATGTCGTTAAAGAACTTTATCAAAGATTTTGACTTCTGAGGACATCAATGAGATACCGATCAGATCAAGTAAGCAGATGCTATATTACATTATTTTTAAGGGCCTTAGCAAGATACTCTAATATACAGGAAATATAAGCACAAACATATTTTCACTGACTAAAAATCAAAAACTATGACCTTTAAAAAGGTTGAAACATAGTGATAGAGATGTGCATGAGTAATTACAGATAGAACGGTAAACAGGACTGATAGTTTCAGTGCTAACAAATCCTTAGGGTAACTGTGAAAACATGAAAAGAGCAAAGAGTGAGGTACTGTTTACTTTAGAAGCATTTAAAATTTAAATGGTGATTTTCATCCATTTGGATAAGCAGTCAATATTTTAGGACGTGGTCATGCAGAGGATATGTAACCAAATCTTAAGTCTTTGTATATGCATCATAGGATTTTTCTTATTTTTTATTTTTTTACTTTGGAGACATTTTCTTCAAACTGTTGGAATTATGTGGATTAGAAGGAACAGCAACTGGTGCTGATAACCTTAATACTGTGTAGCCTGTTGATGTGTTATGTAGCTTGTTGGTGGTGTTGACATCATGAAGTAAGACCCAACTAAAGATAATGTTTCAAGATCAGATTGAAGAGATTATCTAAGCATATGGTGTGTATAATACAAACTGTGCACAATACATACTTCTATTGTAAGTATGGAAGGCAAAGGAAAAGCAACAATTTTGTAATTGAGTGTTATATCAGTAATAACTGTTCTCTACAGTATGAGATAAGGCTAGATTTTTTCACAAAATATAAATGAAAAATGAGATATCCTTATTATGGGTAAACAATATCTGAACCATCTGTTGGCCATAATCAACTCCTGCCTCAACTGAATTAAGTATCACTCAGTAAGATACATTCAGCTTAGTATATACATTTTCTTTCTTTTTCTTTTTTCTTTCTTTTTTTTCTTTTTTTTCTTTTTTTTCTTTTTTTTTCTTTTTTTCTTTTTTTTTTTTTTTTTTTGCATACTACTAGACTATTTGATGTGGATCTATTTATTCAATAAGCTTAAAATCATGAGAGAAATTTGTGATCCTTTCTTTCCCTTAATTATTCACCTTGTATTTACTCGGAGTTGCAACCCATAGGAAATTTTTCATTATTGCTTAAACTGCCATCACCTGAGCAGAGATGTCTGTATGATCAACCAGCTGCACAAAGACTTGTGCTCATCTGAACTGTTATAAATCTAATCAGGAAATCTATGCCTCAAGAAGAACAACTGAAAAGGAGATCAAACTAACAAAAGATGTTCCTGGTATCACAGTGCAGCTTGCAGGACTCAAAGACCACTGGAAATACATGGCGATTCAAGGATTGTTTTCTTTACTAGATTAGCTGCACAGACACAGAGTTGAGAATTTCAGTGAAGAATCTGTTGGCTTTTTTTTTTTTTTTTTTTCGTTAACAGCAATCATGCAGTCCAGTTCCATTGAATTCAGAGTGAAATGAATATTATGGACTGGAACCTATAGACAGTAAGGTATAGTTTGCTTGGTCATTCTAAAACTCTCTTGCCAGTGTATTTTTTGGGGGGCCATTTGATCTGTACGGCTGTGTCTAGAACCATCTTGTTTCCTGCTTTTTCAGTTTTATGGTCTTACAGCTTTCTGTCCTCCTTCATCCCTTCATTAAGATACGGTCAGTAAAATTTCTCCACGTAGCTGAAATTGTTCCTATTTCCAAAGAACTTCTACTGAGTGAGAGTATCCCACTGTTTAAGAGATCCAATTCCGCAAAGGAGCTTAATGAATATATTCATGTGTCTCATATGTATGCCAGGGCTCACACCTACCTTTTCAAACCATTTCAGGGGATTTGAAGGCATACTCTCTTTGTTATAAAACATATTATTTTATATATATAGTTAAATGTATTTTATGAAAGGCTAAAGGAGAGCTATAGCAACATCTTATAATAGTGAAAGAATTTAACAAATTTGTTTTATGTGTGGGCAGGACTCATCCACATGATTCAAAAATAAGGTTGTGAAAAAGAGAAGTTTTCTGGTAGAAGAAAATAAAGTAAAAGAAAACTGTTATAATTCCTTTCCCATCTGGTAGATCGCATCTAGTTACAATTCTTGAGTATTGGTTAGCTCCCAAAAATTGTGTTAGGAAGCAATTATGGCCTTGCTGGCTGAGTCTGCAAGATAAAGCTGCCTTCCATCAGCAGATCGCTCTTGGTCTGATGAAGTGGAACAAGAGCAAATATTTGTAGCTATGGATCTCGTGTGTAAATCAGGTGAATTGTTCACCAGGTTAGCATCTTTTCTAATATTTGGATCATCTCTGTCTTTTACACTGCCATATCCGTGGTTTTGTTCTATTTTATTTCTTTAGAAGAATTTTGAAGGAATTTTTTTTTCTATTTATAGTGTAAAGATTTTAAAATATGACTAAACTGCGGGAGCAAAGGTCAATTGTTTGTGTATGCATTAAAATGAAATATTATCCTCAATATTTGCTGAGTTATGACTGTATTTAATGCATAGATCTGAGACTTAGGTCATCAGGGTCACCTGCATTGTCAAGAGTCACATATAGCTACCCGTGAAATCACTGCTGTCTTTTCCTCCTATATAACTTATGGCCTCACTCTGACCTGCAGCTGCTACATCTCCTCTCCTGAACTGCTGGATGCCTTTCCTGCCATCCAGGTCCCATCCATTGTCTGCTGATCCACAAAAAGCTGCTCCAGGGAAAGACGAAAGCTTTACTCCTTCTGCTCTGCCCCCAGGAGTTCAGGAGCACACTGTCTCTTTTGGCTCACCCTGTGCAGCTCTGGGAGCCAAGCTCTGACAGAGGCTATTTGTGGAGCCCAGCAAAGGAATGGTTTCTGTCCAGGTCCAAAATAATATTTCTGTATGTTTGACAATCCATTGAACACTTCACATCTAATTAGGAATTAGTAATTCCTATGCTAGGAATTACTGATAACAATAATAGAAAACAATGTTTAATTCTTTATGTAAATATATGTGTGCATACACATGCACACACAGTTCAAGCATCTCTGCTTGTCCATTCCTCGAATATCGGTTTCATTAGTTTGGCAGGGGAGGGGATAATATGTGATGTTGCAAAAGCATAATGGTCTGTTCCTGAAATTTGTCAAATAATGGCCTATCCTCAGCCAGGATGAACTATGCCGGAATGTCCAAACTACTGTTCGTGTTCATATGTTGTTTGAAAAATACTTACTCTTATGTAGTGTTAGATGTCTCTGTTATAGAATCTCTTTGGTTACTTCTGATAATCATACTGCATGGATCAAATACAAACTATTTTCTTACCAAACTCTCAATAACAACCATAAAGGTTTGTTTAAGACTCAAAGTGTGGGCCTGAACTGAGAATCTGTGGCAAGAGGTATGACAGCATTTCTTTTTCTGTAGTGACTTCTCTTTTATCGTTATACGCCATTATTGTTTTAATTCTGTACTGCTTAGAGACTTTAGATAAAAACTATATTTGGGGTTGCTACACCAGCACACATAATAGTGATCTCTGTATTTTCTTTGTTTCGTCTGCTAGGTAACTACAACTTCCAGCTAAACGCACAACAGCCTGATAAAGTTGTTTGTACACCAGAAAATGAACTGCATAAGAGATGTAGTTCTGTTTGTTTCTTCAGGAAAACCTCCTATGAGCAGAGAAGGTAATTAATCAGATGTATCATTCTACAAAAATTATACAAGTTGCCAAGTTTTGCCAGATGGCCAGTGCATGTTATTGAAAAAGAAGGGACTATGATTTAAATGTACACAGTGAGTAAAATCCAAATCCTTTTGAAGGACTTCATCTAAATTTAAATCTAGACTTCAACTATATGCAAAATTGTAGTAAAACTATCTTTTCTAACAAACTCTATTTTAAATAATAATTTGGCTTAAGCCAATGAACTCCTCACTTTTTATTTGAACTTTTGCTTCCCTTTAATGCTATTTCTGGTATTACTGACATTTGCATTGTAAAATATCCTTATTGCAAGGAATTCATCAGTTGCAGCTGGTTTCTAAACTCCTAAATTTCTGTTGTCTTCAAATGGAATAAGCAAAGATTATAGATGAAGGAAGCTGTTTGTTCTGTGATTCTTTAGTTTTGAAAGGCAGTACCATCATTCATCAATTTGGATATTCTTGAATTATACTGTAATTTGACTTAATGGAGAAATAATGAATAACTGAGTAGGAGCAAAGGATTCATACTTATCCTCTGAAATAAAAAATAAGTTGTAGGTACTAAATAGGAGAGGGTATAGAAATTACAACAGATTTAATCGGTGTCTTATTCTCTAACAAAATGAAATATGCCTGTGGTAATTGGCGTCACCACTCATATTTCAAAGGAGCACTGTATGAGATTTACCCAAAAAGAGTACTCAATTAAATGACTGCATGTGAGGAGCACCGACAGAATTTCCCCCTCATTTGTTCAAGATTGAACATAATAACCAGGGAAAACTGATGTAGCTAACCACTTCTGACTTGTGTAAATTGATACGGGATGGACCTGTCATCTCCTAATCAGATTAAGTCTTTTCTTTAGACCATTTTTTTAATCCAGGTTCTTCCATGAGGTTTTACTTTAGGACAGAATAAAGTGCTTGGTGTTCACCTACTAAACACTAGTTTAATAAGGTGAGCAAAAGATCATTATCCACTGGTAACCAAGCATTTAATTGCATGCGCTTTTGTGAATGTCTTTTCACGTGTCCTTTACAATATTTTGGGTAGTATAAGTAAAATAGGGTCCAATCACTAATTTGCATTATACTTGGATGTAATACTAGAGCATGTTTGTTCTTTTGAATTGCTGTAATAAAAAGGAAAAGATGGAATATAATCATTAATTTCCTAGCAGTGTATCTTTTATATTAATTTTTACTTAGGTGCCTTACAAGTTAGCCTCCAATTGATGGAACTCGCACTAGAAAATGCTGGAAATTAGAAAATGCAGCAGTAATACTTACAGCTAAGAGAGTAGACTGACCTTCACTATGGTCCAAAACTTCACTGAGCTCTATGTCATACTAAAACTCAATTATAAAATTTTCACTCATCCTAAATTATCAGTGATAGTTCTCAGTTATCATTCACTTTACACTGAATTCATTTACATTCCCAATGCATTATGTATGTCAGCATTTTTCTGGGTGTACTGCTTCATACTTCAATTGGAGGCTTACAGCTTTATATCTCCCTGGTTTTTCAGCCTCTATGGCTTATAATATTACAATCCCCCTTATGCTAACTTAAATCTACCTAATATCCTAATAATACTTGAATTCTAAAACCTGATTATCCCTTCCACTTCTGCAAGGGATGAAATGATGATCCTCTTTTGAGAGGTGATGAAAGAGCAATAGCAATAATCCTTGCTTTTTTAGGACTCTACCACAGCTTTGTGCAGTCAGAGGTCCCCAAGATTTTGGAAAAATAGACAAAACCAGAAGTAAATGTCAAAAACTACTTATTTCTGAAAGAGGTTTCAATACTAAAATGTTCAAACAGCAAGATATGATATTTGCTACATGGATCTCCTATGGTCCTTCCATTGTAGCTGCTCTGCAGAGTTGAGTAGTCTGTGGGAATGGCATGAGTTATCACATAGGAAAGAGATGCTTCACTGTGTTGTAGGGAAGGGCTAAATACTGAATGCCTTTTCTCCTATATTTCAACTACTTTTCCATATTTGGACTTGAGAGCTATGCATATGTATTTTCCTTTCCTTTTCAAACACCTTTTGTATGAGAATATAACAATCTGCAAATTCCAAGAGCCAATTTGATCTAGGTTTTTTTTTTTAATCTTCTTTTCTACTATGATTTATTTCTCTTTATTTACCACCTTATTTCTCTTTGCAGGCAGCTGTCAAAAAGTACAGAATTGTTTGATCAATAGGACACACGCTACCTGACTGAAATTCTGATTTGTTTTAAATTCTGCAGCAGTTTTCAGTCTGTAATCTGTAGGCTAACTCAAGATATTTTATGATAATACATATTCTCAGTATTTTGTCCTTTCAAACTGCTATATTTTCATTTGACTAGTACTACATATTATTGGTCAAAATAGAAACAAACCATATAAAATAAATACAGCCCTTCATAGTTTTTTTATTTTAAAATGTACAAATCTTCGTTCTTTCAACAGTATAAACAATCAGCAAGATCCAGCTGCCACAAATGCTGGTGTTTCTCCTTCCGGGAAGCTGCGAGATTTTTCAGTATAAGCATTCTACTAACAGCCTAAGAAAGGTGTGTGGATACTATTTATTTATTTATTTTTGCTGGAAGTGGTTTATTCCATGGCTGTGATACATCAGTAGTAGCTTTATACAGTTCATGTGCTATACGCAGTTATTTCACAACAATATGGAATTGGTTAAAAGGATTCAAGAAGTGTAATAGAGCCCATCTGAAAATTTTGCAGTAGAATAAAAGCAACAGCACACCTGAGAAACAAAGATATTTTTTCTTTCCCTTCTAGAAAAGTAACAGGTGATTTAAAATGTTACATTATTGATAACATTCAACCAAGAGAATCTAAAATGAATTTTACTGACACTGTCTTGGAATGCAACAAACCTTGTGCAGTTCTGCCATTTACTATTGTACCAAGAGAGGAAGGTTGTGCATCTGCCAGCCTGTCTCCCAGGGTCTTTAATCATCTACTTTGGGACTGCAACTTCAAGGAACTGAAGCCATGTATAATGTTTTAATACATTATTTTAATTTTAATGTCTTCAGTTTAGTAGAAATTAAGCAAAAATCTTTTCAAAACAAATACAACACAAAAATCAACGTTCTGTAAGTAAGTGAATAGAAGAACCTGGTGTCAGCTTTTCAGAAGCGTACATGAAACTTGCTCTTAATGCTCTAATCCATTTAAAAAAACATGTAAATGGAGTTTCTTAATGAGTTAGGATTAATAATCAAAAGCTGACTATTACAAGTTCATTATTCTTCTATTCCCTGACTTTTTCATCTCATCTGCAAGTAAATTGCAGGCCTGCTGAGTGGGTCCTGTCAAACCATCATGCTCAGTTACAAATCTGATCTACTGTCTCTAGGTACATTTTTTGGTAATGTTATTTTCCAATGTGATTTAACTAATCTAACTGTCATGTGTAAAGAAGTCCCTAAATTATCCCTCCCTCTCCACTTGCCAAGACATGAGCAGTGGTAATTCCTATTGAACAGCAAGTATCTCTGGTTTTTAAGTCATAACATCCCAGATGTATGAAGTAAGTCTTCTTTTTCTCCTAGATGGCAAAGAAGAAATCCCAGCTATTTGAAAGCCACAGGTGAGATTCCAGTATTGTAGATGAATAAGAAAGCACATTGTTATTAAACTTGAAAGGTACCAACATCTCTGAGCTTGACAGCATCCCATGGAAGATATATTTCCTGCTGCTACAGAAACATAAAGGTGATCCAAAGGTAAATCAGCAGTGACAGATCAGTGACCATATTGCATACTCAGCATCCTCAAGAGAAATGTGTTTGTCTACATACTTTTCTTATCTAAAGAGTTTTCTTATCCATAATTGAGGATTTGATAGCCATATAGTGTTTATTTGCAATATGTTTTCAAGCAAAAAAAAAATATATATATATATAGCTCGTGCTATATTGCCTCCCTTTCTATAAGTGGACCGCAGGTTTGGACAGAGTGGTGTATAAATTGAAGCCTGGCACTTTAATGTTGCTGTAGCAGCTTCAAAACAAAACACACTGAAATCAGTTATAGAGGAAGCCAACATATGCATTGCAATATTTCAAAATAGGTAAATACACCTCAAGAGCTGGTTGTGTCTTTATAGTCTTCGTGTGCTTACATTTCTACTGATAGAATAACTCAATTTTTATGCATATAAATAAGATTTAAAATATTCTCAATTTTAAATGTGAAGCCTTATGCTATGGCCTTCTTCCTTTGGGCTGTTTTTTAAAGACTACTTATAGAGGGGGAGAAATTGTTCTCCTTCTTTAATAAATTTTATGTGTTTTGGAGTGTTTATTAATAAGATGTTAGCATCTGCATGTTTACTGAAAGAAGTTAAGAAAACAGTTTTGTTCCAAACTGCTGATTTTTCTTTTAAACAATGTCTAAGAATATGAAAAACATCTATTACTGCTATGATACAATTATGATTACTACCATTTGCCATTAATGCCCAAACTGCCAGTTTGCTTTTAGATTATAGTAGCAGCAGCAGCCTTCTCTCTGTTTGAGACACTAGATAAGTGGTAAATGTGCTCTCTGTTTTTGGCACATTGCTCAATATGTGATTAGCGAAGCAACCGATAACTTTTAGTGTCTGTGCATGAAGTCTTCAGTAGTTTTTTCACATTTGGTATCATGTTAGTTACAATGTTTTTGGGAAAAGTTCAGAGAGAAGCTGAAGTGGATGTGGGCAAATGATTAGTGGATATTTAACAGCTATAACGCATTTCAGAGCATTTAAGTGAGTATGAGAGCAACAGCAAAACTGCTATATTCTCAAGGATTTATTTTCCATAAAACTGACAAAGAGGAAGACTCTCTGTGACTATCAAAAAGATTTGAACTTGAGAAGGGGAAAGAATTTACTCAGTGCTGACAGTATTATCTAGTGAAGTTACATATCCATTGTGCAACACAATGAAGTTAAGCTCACGCACTTTGCTAAATTGAAGTCTAAGCCTATTACCAAAAACTGAGCAAGCAAACAGCATGGCAGAAAGGATGGCAGGTCTAGTGTACCACCGATATGCAGGGTAATAAATAAAAAAGGAAAACACTAAAACCAGTACCATGAAGCAGCTGTAGAAAACCATAGAGTTTCAAACACAGTTCACAGAACAGATCCTAGGAGAATTATTTTGCTGCTCCTCTGAATGCATCTCAGAATTCCATAAGATGCTACAGGATTTCTTCAGAGAAAGTTTTGCATTTAGGGACATGTGAGTCTTTAACAGTCTTTGGTGCCTATACACACCATGGGATGAAGAACATGTTACACTGCAAGAAAAACTGATGGGCCATGTAAGTAACAGAAATTCTTTAACAGTTCCTGTCTTTTCTTGCTATAACAAATAGCAGTAGTCAGGGTCAAGGGTGATGCAACAGTGCCTTTTAAGATTGGCTGTATCTTTAGTCAGCTTGAAATTCTAATAGTCTTTTCTAGGACTCTTTCCTACTAAAATTAAACAATTTTTTAAGAATGGGAGAATCAAGAACTAATCTTAGCTGATTATGTGATTTTCATTGCCATAATGCTTATGCACTTCATAGTTATAAATGTTAGCGGTTTTCTCTAAGACAGCTAACTGACTACTGAGGCTTAGTAATTCAGTTAGTAACCTCTCTTTTTGCAGGGATATTCTGCTGTCAATGGTAGACTAACATACTAAGAATTCAGTCTCCACTGGGACATTAGCCTGGTATTTCAGAACTACTGGAAAGCAACATTTTGAAGGATCAGCACTCTGCTCATTATTACATCATTTTATGAGAGTGGCTTCCCTGTAGATCTGAGAGTATAGGAGATTCAAATCTGAATGAATGACCCACCACATACTGTGCTTTTGAGAGATTACCTGTATATAAGGAATTCTTCCAAAGTACCATTTGACTTTCACTTGAAGTCAGGAAGATGTCTGTAGTAGTTCTGTGTGGCTGTTATGAACTGATCAGCCTGAACAAATGGTTGTCTCTGTGCACGGGTTGTTGCAGGGGATAGAAGGTATGCAGGCAGATTAGTAAGGCATAGCCCTTTAGTCACTGTGGCCTGTGTATCTGGAGTACAAGTAAAGTGAGTTCTATCCATGCTTTATCCAGCAATATTTCACTGCTTCCTGACACAGCTGTATTCCAAGCAGGGTGTGGTTGAAATCTCCCCAGGTGAGGTACTCTGAGAAAAAAGCCAAAGCATATATACATTAGCTATGAAAATGAATATGTAAATATCTGTAGGAATTCTTCTTATTTGTAGGTAATCTTCCTTTCTGAGGAGCACTGCCATGAAAAAATCTACACAATTCCTATGTATTCTCATCCAAATATTCGTTGTAGTATTAGAGAACAATTACTTTGAGCATCACATTTAATTAAAATTCCAGACCCTCTCAATATATTATCTTGTAAAGGAAACACTGATTCTAAGGTACATTCTATTTTCAAAAAACATATAGAAAGAAAACCTAATGTTGTCTCCTTTAAGGATTATTCTTGTTCTTTTTCATTACTATTAGATCCTGAAGAAAGTAAGGATACTAAATTAGATGACTTGAAAAGATCTAAAATACATCAATAGTTTCTTCTTCAAAGATGAGACTGAAAAAGCTACTATGATCATACCTGCAAGAAAAAGTGTTATAACACTAAAAAGTTACCAGTTAGAATTTTTACTTGTCTTTCTTCCTTTGTTGTAAAAAAGAAAAAAATTAATCTTTTGAGATGAATGTGGACTTAAAAACAGTAGAATTACTCAAGAAATATAGTAGAAGACTTAACCTTTTGACTTCTGCCAAATGTCCCAAAATCTACTGAAAATGTTCAAGGTGATTCAATGAACTGAGATCAAAGCTAACTGCTCATCCACAGCAAAGAGTTGAAATAACCCTTTTGTCTTAAAAGTTTTCCCACTGCATTTCTATATTCCTTTTCTTACTTTCTATGACGGCCTCTTCTTTCTCTTACGCTCTGTCTTCCCACAACTTTCCTATCTTTCAGTGTTGAAGTTCCTAGACTGCTGCCAGATTGCTTCTTTCTGAGCTGAGTCAGTCCTTTCTCAGCTGCAATTCACATCAATAAATAAGAACAATCTACTTGCAGAAATGCTCTGCCTAGAATGCTGGAATCTTAGAAATAATGCTACAGTAGAAGATGAAAGGAAAACATGATAAACAACACCCATATAACATAAAAATATTATAAATATAAAAAATAATATGTAT